>AYEL01060332.1:0-36166 GCA_000484575.1 Olivierus martensii | reverse complement strand
CCTAACATTTGGCAACCTCTTAGTTTCTCCCTGTCACTATGGACGTATCGGCCCGGATCCACCAGATACAGGCATAGTGACAGCCGGTAAGCCCTCTCACCACGTCAAGGTGGGTGCCCTCGAGAGGGATTTAACCAGAGTATCAAGCTATAATCACATCGTCATCGCGGTGACGTGATGCACAGTGGCGTACCTAGAGGGGTCGAGAGCGGCGATCCGCTCCGGGCACCAAACTGAATAGGGGACCACGAGTTTGGAATATCATTACTATTCACCAAATATTTGTATAAAAATTTTTGTATAATTTTCATTTCTTAAAAATTATTTAAGAAAATGTGTTGAAAGTTAAAACAAACATTTTTTTTTTTTTAGAGGCGGAGAAGAGGGACAAAAAATACTCCTCGAGTACCAAAGATTCTAGGTACGCACTGGTGATGCAATCTGTTACATCGTCGTTATGATGCATGAATCTAATTCGTCTTATGATATCACTCATTTTTACATCGTGACGACGTCACATTGGTGCAACTAACGAATATTACGTTGTCGTCGTCAACTCAACTCGAATATTAATTTGAAGGATTTAAATGAAACCATGTATAGACCGAATTGTTAAATTTAGTGTCAATAAATGGCCTATGTGTAGGCTAGAGTGCATAAAGCTCCATATTTTGATTAAATTCTTAATATATATGAAATTTTTGGATTATTAGTAATTATTTAACAATGATTATTCCAAAAATTATTAAATAATCCATTTATTTAAGCTGGCCTATCGCAGAGAATCATGTCAAGTTTGGTGAATATCTTCTACCGTTTAGTAGATTACTCGACAAACAGTATATACAGGTAATTAAAAACTCTTACGCCAAACTTTAAGAGGTAATAGTACACATCTAAACAAGCAATTTTCGTCATAAAATGCATTATCGTAAATCAAACGGTGAAGTACTAGGGGTTAACGGTTACTGTGACATGAAATGATGAAACACAAGAATGACAGAGGAGATATGAAAAAATTGAAGAAAACACAGAACAAATTTTATCGAACAAATTACAGAGCATAATTTTATTGACAAAATTTACAAAAACTCTCAAAATACCGACCGCCAAAGTAATGCAGGCTTCACACCTTCGATGTAGTGATTGGCGTATATTGGCGAAAACACCAAGCATTTCTCTACAGCGACAGCGGAAATCCTGGCAATAAGGTTCTCATCGGAATCGATGGAGCTGTCGTAGATAAGGCATTTTTTTTGTATATTTTACGCCCTCTTTCCAATCAAAAAGCATTTCCACGCGGCCAATCCGGCCGTCCGAAATAGCCTATTTTTTGCATATTTTATGGCCCCTTTCCAATCAGGAAGATTAACTAAGGGGGCGGGGCCAGTTCCAACCACGGGCTGCACCCACACCCGTGTAAGGGGGCGGGGCCAGTTCCAACTACGGGCTGCACCCACACCCGTGGAAGGGGCCGGATGGTGGAGGACGGGGATCACCGAACCTGGCTTAGTACCCCGAAAAATCCGAGACCAGACCCGGGTCCTTCTGCGTGGCATGTCGACAGCGTTACCACTCGGCCATCCGGCCGCCCGTAGATAAGGCTTTTTCATAGTCTCATAGGAAAAAGTCCAAACATGATTGATTGATTTCTCATGTCTGGAAAAGGACCTCTAGTGCTTCATTGCTTTAGTTATGACAATGCATTGTATGACGAAAATTGCTTGTTTAGGTATATATCACCCCTTAAAGTTTGGCCCAAGAATTTTGAATTACCCTATATAAGGTGGTTCGTTTGTAAGATTATAGTTTATAGGCTTACATAGATCTGTAATTGTTTGCCATATACATCAATGCTATATAATTTTATAATATTGCACAAAATTCTACCATATCTATGTTTGAGTAATCAAAACATCATTTAATTTTTATCGTATTTTCTTTTTTAGTTGATATATTTCTTTTTCAGTTGATACATGTGCAATCAATAAACACAAGTTTTCTTCAAATTTTCCTTAAAATGAGAATGATCAGTGATTGCAAACATTTAAGTTTATAAGCTGCAATTAAAAAACAAATTCGGAGTGCGAATTTATGAAATCCATTTGTAACATAGAATTACAACTTTAAGATTACTATGCTATGAAGAATTGCTATAACTTTACTTAAAAAATCGGATATTGAAATCAATGCAGTTCTTTCAGTTAAAATAAAACTTGATTAAGTTAGAATTATAGGTTTAGTTGCTTGAATCATGTCATCAAATAACACTAGGAATACATTTTTCATTAGTTAGTTTAGAGCTCGTCACGGGCAGATCAACATCAATTGTTGGGGTCAACTGAAAGATTTAAAGATGGGGGTTCAACCAGACATGGACCATCCTGAAAAAAACTGACCGATCGCGTTTTCACATAATTTATAATCAGAAATTCCAGATTTTTCCTCAACATTGACTAATAGGGATTATCCATGAACTACGTCACGAACATAAACTACATATTTCAAACATTTTTTGATTCTCTCCCTTCCATTCGTCATTTTTTTTGTCACATCAATCTTAACCTCTCGACCATAACGTTAGAAATTTGAAGACCCCTCTTCCCCTTCTATTTAAAATTCTCTCTTCTGATTTTACTGTAAAAAATATAAATAAAATAATAGAAAATAGGAATTACTTCATGCTGGTACTTTATTAGCACACACAATATTCTTTAACTTCCAAAAAACCTTCAAACTGATATGTGCATATCTCGATAGCTTTCCTGTAAATATTGGTCTAACTGCAATGAAACCACACGAAAGGGGTAAGACATTTCAGGAAGGAACTGTTCGATATTGTTCTACCTTGAAAAGGAACCGAAAGGTATCATGCTGATTATAATATATGCATATATTATATTATACATTATTACTTTCTATAAATATTTTGAGTAATATTTTCAGTTTATCTTAAAAAGTGAGTTGTGAAATAATTTTTTCTTCGTCCTTTTTTCGATTTGAAACAATAAAAGAGAACAAATTGGAGAATATTTAAAGATTAAGATTTATGAAACTTAAACATTATTTTATTTATTTTTATTTTTAATTATATTAAATAACGTTTTAATAAATATAAATTGATATTTTAATCATTTATTTGATAACTTTATAGCAATTAATTTAATGTTCTATATACCAATCGGACATGATTCACGGATATGATCCCCATTAAATTCAAGAGAGGATTCAGATCTACATCTTGACTGCATGAGCTGTAAGGTTTAATGAGCAGTACAGCCCATGCATGAAGATTGCATACTTGGCTGTAGGGCTCAATGCTGTCTTGAATTAAATGTGAAGCAAATAACTGTAGACATATGTAGCAATTGAGTCATGAATTCTTGGTTCGCTAAAAAAAAATATAAAGTGTACTACGAATGATTTTCCCAGCAGTTGCAATGGCATGCCATAATTGGTTTCACGTGATGTATCGATGAAAATGTCCACTTGAACAATGGCAACATTATATTATTATTCATATACGCCTGCTAAATGATTGAATGCATGTTTACTGAATTGAATATCTCCTACGCAACAAAACAGTTACCACTGCAATATTACAATATAAGTTTATAGAAAAAATTTTGCATGTTTTTTACTATAGAATGCCATACACCTATTATTGTTTATCATAATATATAAATATAAAAAATATATAAATATATATATAAAAAAATATTAAAAAATTGGTTAATGAATTTTAAATCAAAATCCGAAATTAAAATTTAAAGCATTTGAAAACTTTGCAGAAAAAGCGTAGAGAAAATGTTTTAAGTGAGAAATTTAAAACTGAACCAGATACATTTTGATAATTAATACTGGTGTATAAATGAAAAATTGATGTAAAGTGTAAACTTGTTTTTATATTTCCTGATAAATGAGTAAAGCAATCGCGAATGCGTGACATAAAAATGTCATAATGGGTGTCGATACCTAAAGGTCACTGAACGGATTATAAACTGGAAAATATGATAACTTTTTAAATTGTTTCGTATAATTAAAGAAATAAAGAAATTTTTAAAGGAAAGAAAAGTATTTTTTATGTTATAAAAATTAAATAAAATTATTTACTGGGGTTATCGTAAGTGGCAAATACGAAAATCAGTTTTTTGTAAGTATTCGGATAAGTTTAAAACTTTTAAAATCATTTTTATACAGAAAATATGAGTTCTCTTTCATAAATATTTTTATGCAAAAAACTAGTACTTTGTTTAAACATGATTACTTTCTTTATAAATTTGTACTGTATTATTATGTCATATATTATTATCGATTCATAAAAACTAGCACTTGTCTATCCACTAATAATTTATCATAATAAGTTTCTTCAATTTGTCCCTCAATAACTTCCTCCATAATTTGTCCTCAACTCCTTCCTTATATTTGTTTCTGACTGATAAAATAATCTCAGACTTAAATCAGTGGTATTAAAACCTAAATCTTTATCAACATTTTTAACACAAGAGCCAGATTGATAAAAATTTATTTAAATTAATTATGTAAATAATTTAAAAGTAATCAATAATTTCTTAGCACAAATGATGAATAAAATTATTCCTGAATAATCTTATAAATATATAAAAAGCTTATAGACCATATATTTGTCTGCTCGAATTTGCGTATAAACTATATAACTCACCTCTGCCTGCCGTAGACAGACTTATAGATAAATATAAAACAATACTTACTTAAATGTAAATTTGAAATGCTTCATATTGACTTGTCAAAATATTTTTCTTATTAAGTTCGATTCACTTAAATGCTTCAATAATCTTTTATCTGAAAGATAAAATAATTTTTATAATTTCCTTAACAGCATATATAGCAGTGGTATTCAATGAAAGGTAATTACTTTATTATAACTGAAGTGTTCATTAAACTTTCAGCAAATTAACATCGAAAAAGTTCAAATGCAGTTCGATTCACTTAAATGCTTCAATAATCTTTTATCTGAAAGATAAAATAATTTTTATACTTTCCTTAACAGCATATATAGCAGTGGTGTTCAATGAAAGGTAATTATTTTATTATAACTGAAATGTTCATTAAACTTTCAGCAAATTAACATCGAAAAAGTTCAAATTCTGTTAAACTAGCATGTAGAAGTTTGTACTGTTAGTGGATGTTATATTAATTTCCATACTTTTATTAATTATTTCGTTAATTATAAATGAGAAAAAAAAATTTTTTTAACATTAAAGAAAGTATTCTTCACAGTTATGTAGCTACGATTAAAAGTTTATTTTTTTACATAATACATTTTTTTTTATTATTATTATTAATGCTATTAATTTTAGACTCATTTACAGTTTTAAGATCATAATTAATTTAAAATTTGAACGGATAAAGAATTTAAAATGCATTATACACGTATCGCTAATCGTGATTAAAGTTTTCGGGTGAAATCATTAATTATTATTAGTAAATATTATAAATAAATATTAAAGTTAGTCTACTTACATTTCAAAATACCCAGTTTATTCTTGAATTGCCATTAATCGTTGTGCATAAAATCGACATATAAACGTGTTAGATTTAACATTATCCGTGATTAATCTCTCGTGACATAATTAATTTATTCTCTCATTGGTTCCAGCAACATTGGTATGAACTCTGAACTTTTGATATTATCCGTTCTAATTTTATATGCCTTTAAGCTACAGTAATATTATCTTTTATGTAAACTATTAAATGCACTGTAGATTTCAAATGAGTGCGTATAAAATATTACATGTGCTGTAGTTTACAAATTAGTATGTATAAAATCTGCCGAGTCATTTCGACGCATGTGCTGAGTGGCTGCAGCATCGTGTATACCAGCGGTTTTCAACCTGTGGTACGCGTACCACCAGTGGTACGCGAGACATCAGACATGATTATTGGTATATGTATAATCTTGACTTCCTATTTGTATACGAGGCATATTTTTGTTGATGGTACTGAAAATTTTTGAATTTTGAGTTCGGTGGTATGCGATATGAAAAGGTTGAGAACTGCTGGTGTATACAATTGAGCACGTGAGTAGGCTTACTGACGAGTCGACAAAAGTCGTCTATGTCTCCGCACTTTATTTATTCAATTTACAACGAAGACAGAATTATATGCATATGAAGAATTGAGGAATGGAAAAACTTAACCAAAGTTTTAAGCCAGTGGATCGCATTATAACGAAAATTGTGAATCTGATATGATTTAATTGGTCATAAATGGAACATTTGAAAAGAAACACGTGGCAATAAGAAAGTGAAAACTGATATCCTTAGGCTTACAGTGATAAATGATGTTATTGTCACTTAAGTACATAATAATGACTGAGTTTCACATAAAAATGGCTGAATATCCACAAAAAACTATCATATTATAAATTAAAATTATCATATTCCAAAAAAATTTTTATCATTTAAATCTCAGAATTTTTTGCAGCAGATAGGAAACTTCAGAAGTTATATAAACAAAAAATGCAACGGTGTTTTCTTATCTTAACATTTTTTTATCTTATAACATCTTAACAGATTTACTTGAGCATTTTGCCAATTATGATCGGTCATTGATATAGGATATTTAAATCTATATAGGTCAGTAATTATTTGCTTATTTGCAAAGGTTTTCCTTAAAGAACGTTCGGCCACAAATTTATTTTAATAACATACTGTTTTAAAAAATTCCAGCATCTGTCATATTAAATATAATGATGCAAAAACAAATCTGAAAATTGCTGCATTTAATGCCATAAATGTTTTAAAAACTTTTTATCTTCTGAAAAATACCATGTTTGAAGAAAACATACTTATCATGGAACAGTTCATTTATAGATTTCTCACTATAACAATACAATACCTGAGATTTTTAATAATAGACTTTCATTGCAGATAAGCATCTTTTCGTGTGTGTAATTTGTATAATTTTTAAAATTTTATGGTCATAAATCTGTGAATAAGTTCGATATCTATGATCTTACCATCTTCCTAGAAATTATATCAAAAAAATATTGTTTCAATTTAAGAAAATAATGATTTTCTTAAATTGAATTCTCATATTTTCCAGGGATTTGAGATTGAAGAAATATTCTGAAAGATTAAATTTATTTATTAGAAACTAAAGATGTATTACATAAAGGTAATGTATCACAGAAAAAATAAAATGCAGAATTATGCTACTATAATTTTGCATTTCAGTTATGCATTATCATATTATCGGTAAAATTGTACATTATCTGTAATCTGTAGCATTAATTCAGAGAAAAATTGATTAAATAATAGTGATTTTGATGGCACCAAGAAGATATCCTGAATTATATTTGTACTTACTAATGTGTGTGTGATCGCACTCTTATGAAAAGATACCAGCAAAACTTGAACTAAATTATTCTAAATGCAGTTCATATAAAGTGTTGAAACTTTGGTAGATAGGTAATGTCTGTAAACAAACTGTAAGAATATGAAGATATACCTGCAATAAAACAGGATAGGTTATAAGAAATCCTCATACACGAATCATTTTTGTAAGAGAAAAAGCATCACATATTCAAAAGTAAATATACACCTGACTAGCATATGGAAAACAATTCAGGTCAAACACAGCTCCTAGTGGAATAATTTAGAATTAAATATCAGCTAAAATGTCTCCATCTGGTAACTTTTAATTTAACTATAATTTTACTTAATTTATGTAAATATAAAAATTATTTTATATTGCAATGAAACTGTGCTCGTCGTAATGAAGTAGCTTTATTAAAATGAAATACTCAAACCATTTTAAATTTTGACTAAATAAATACTGTATTCGATTTTTGATTATAGTAACTATTTAAGAGATATAAAAATGGAGGATTAATATTTAAAATTCGATCATATAAAGAATTTTGCAGCACAATTCAGTGCAAAACAATACAATAATTGTTTTGACAAAATTCAATAATCTGTTTAGGCTCTCTTCGCTTGAACAATGACGTCAAGGAAATTATGACGCTATTGATGTAACTACGATAAGATATAGCAATGATATCTTCATCGACAGATGAAAAGGAAATCAAGCTGTCAGTATGATGTCCATAGATATCATACTAATCGCTGAAAACGAAATCATCAGCGATCACTATGATGTCTAACTCACTTGTCAGGCTGAAGACAACATCCTGACAGCTGTGATTTCGTTTTCAACTATGATTTCAGCTTAAAACGAAATCACAGATATTTCAGCACACGTTGATAGAAAAATTTTCTCTCAACGTATGCTGAATAGGAATAAAGGAATAAAGTTATAAGGAAGTATATCTCTATAGCAGGAATTCTTAGTTTTTTGATGCTCAGATTCCCCTAATGGATTGTCCAATATGGCCTTATACCCCTTCACTTTACTGTCGAAATAATCATCACCACTCCTTATATTAGTTGCCAGTATGACTTCCAAATATGTCAATAGCTTGAATTTATTCTACTTTAGAAATCGAGTCCCATACCCCCAGCATTTGGTTCCCATACCCCTATGGATACCTCCGTTTAAGAACTCTTGTTCTATAGGAATAAAGTTAACTGATCTAATTAGAATATTTTTCTAATTTTCTAATAATAGATATTCTTCAAATTACAAAAAAAGTAGAGAGATTATTAAAGGAAAATATTATCATTCTAAATTATAAATCTAGATTATCTATGTAATCTATATAAATCTAGAATGTCGTCTATTAGCTAATACTTTTATTTTACAAATAAGATTCATCGAGAATATAAAAATCAATAAACATTACAGTAAGATAAATATCATATTGTTATTGTTGTTATTATTATTATTTTTTAAGTAATTTTATCATTCCTTTTAAATTTCAACACTAGACTGATATTTTATTACTTAAATTTTACAAAGTAATTCAGTTCTTTGTAAAAATCATTCTAAAGTTTTATGAAAAATGAAAAAAAAAAATGATATTCTTGTATAGAATTCATAAAAGATATTTAAATTTTCTTTGGATTTTTGGAGGAAGTTAATAATTAGCTTTTAAACACCATCGGCAACACCAATAATTTCTTAATATATACAAGTGATTACTATTATTCCGGATATGTTTTTTGTTGTTTTCGTGGTGAATTTTCTTATTTTATCTATCAATTAAGTATTATTGTGGATTAGAAGATTAATGTTTACTTGGATTTTACTAACTCAAAGAGTTAGGTTTTCTCCTTTTATGTGGTTTATGATATTTTTGTACACAGAAGCGCCGAATCTAGATATTTTGTCATCTGAGGCAACATTTGAAAATGGCTCCCCCCTCTCCTTTCCACTCACGCGCATTAATCCATAAACATATCTAATATTTTGGAACCGGGAATATAATGATGTCAGAAAAATACAAACGTTAATATATAATAATTGCTTTATAAATTCGAGTGAACGTTAAATTTAACTTTACCAATTCTAAATATTGGGGTAAATTCCTTATCGTTATCGAGAAATTGTCCTTAGCTCACATGTAAAATACTGACAGTGATTATTACAGGATTAAAATTTTGCATTCTGTTCATGGGCACAAGTTATAATTCTTGATTCAAGTAGAAATCTGTTTACACCAATTCTCTGTTTACTCACTCTTGAAATTCTAACTTTTCAGATGTTTCAATTTATGTAAGTTTACATTAATTACTTAACATCAAATAGACACTAATTAAGGGAATAACCTTTCAAATCAAACCAAATACTACGGTCAAATCTCCCCTCGTGGAGTAAGTTTGAATTAAATTTTTTTAAGGAATAATTTTTGAGTCAAGACTATAGTGCCACCATCTATTGAGTTAATAATTAATTAAATTTAGAATTTTGCACTAAGGTGGCGCCATCTAGTAATTAATAAGAAAGTAGATGCCAAATTTGTTAGAAGTGGATACTTTTGTATAGATAATAGTGCACAATACTCAATCATAATTTTTAATCATAAATTCAGTTAAAACAGACTTGTCTAATGTAGCGGTTCTCAACCACTGTGCCGCCAAACCTTTGATGGTGTGCCGCGAAAAATTAAGAATGAATTGTATGTGTGTATGTATAAGAATTGTATGTATATAATTGTACGAATCATATTAATAATGAAACGTGGTTGGCTGGATATATTTTTTGCAGTCGAACCACTGTACCGATTCCTATAAATAGGATAACGTTAGAAAAATCTAACCCTCGAATTTCTGCGACAGCCAAAACTTTTTGTCGGTATTCATAATTTAAAAATTAAAGAATAAAAATTAAATCAAAATTATAGTTTCTCTAGAAAAGACAAAATCCGCAGATGCCGCTATAACTTAATAAGGGCCGCCATAATGATTCTTTGTATGAGTATGTAATAAGAATATTTTTTTTCTGATAAGAATAAATATAATAATCTGTTAATAAAAATTCGTTGTTAAACCTAAATTATTATTTAAAATATTTAGGTGTGCCGCCAAATTTTAAAATATTAAAATGACCTCAGAACCTCAACAGAAAAAAGGTTGAGAACCGTCTAATAACTTGCTAGTCCACTCTATCTTAATATTAAACATCGAACATCGAAGTTCGATATTTTAAACATCGATGTTTTATGAACATCGATATTTTGATATTTCGATGTTTTTCCGTTTATGTAGTAGAATTAACGTTTGTTAACATCGATGTTTTTGGACTGATGTTTTCTAACATTGACGATGTTTTCGGTGGTTTTATCAATGTTAACATCGATGTTCTCCTATTGATGTTCAACACTACTCTATCTAGATCTAGTTGCATTTAGAAGTGATCAGAAGCAATTTATAAAGCAAATCAAAATCTCAAATAAGTTTGTAAGAAACAAATATTAATTTTTGTTCAAAATTCAATGTGGTGGGAAAATTATATAATTTTTTCATATTTATTATAGAGGAGTTTATTTGACGAATAACTTCTTGTCTGGGTCTTATTATTGTATCAATTGAATAAATATTAAAAGCATTTACACAGTATTTCCCATGACAAAAATTAGATATTAAAGAATATTCTTAAAGAATTTTAAAGATCCTTTAAAACTAATAATTATAATAGTAATATTTACTGAAATTTAATTGCATTAAATAATTTCTTTAAGGAAAATACTTAATTTCATTGAGTATATATTTATAGATTAATTTTTTATATTATTCCTGCATTTGTCCTCAATTACTCTCTTTAACATTTTTCATTTTGAATCTGATTGATCAGATAATAAAACTAAAACTTAACAAAGCAATTCCGGAAAGAGCTGATGTCCTACTTTTGCAAGAATTTCTTTTATTACGGTATAATTAATTATCAATTAAAGTTAAGGGCTTAATTTATTTATGTCATCAGAATCATCTTCAATATCATAAAATGTCTTTCTAATGCAACAAAAAAGTCTATTAGATTGTTTTATAATCTTATCATCAATATTACGCTAATATAGCCACAGATTACATTTATACAGATGTTTCATTCAGCACATTTAGTGAAAATTTCAACAACGGTAGCGCCCTCTTCGTTATGTTATATTTCTAATTTTATTATTATTAAAAAAGCTTGTACATTCAACTATATTAATGTCAGATTTTCAAAATTATTAAATAATTTCGTTTAAAAATTATTGCTTGTTGAATTAAAATCACGTGAAATGTATAACGTGAGTTCTCAAGTTTGAACTTAGACTGGACGCCATTATTCAAAATTAGCAGCATATATTTATACATTCCGGCGAGATGTCACATGGTATCCGGTGATGTAAATCGATTGAAGCGCCATCTCTGTACTGTGAGCTGCTTTCTGATTGGCTAGCGAATATTCTCCAAAGTTTCCAAGACTGGTATAGACCAGTTTCCAATGAACATCCGGTTGAGCATGCGCTCTAGAATGAGGGGCTAAGATTCATCTGGCTTGCTTATATTGTGTATGTTGTGTGTCGATTTGGTGAAGTAAATAGTCTATAAAATTTAAAATATGCCGCGAACCTGTTCAGCATACAGTTGCAATATGAGATCTGGGTCTAATCTTGTTTCTGAAATTAAGTTCTACCGATTTCTAGAAGAAAAAAATCGTAAAAATTCTTGGATCGCTGCAGTTAATAGGAAACAATGGCAACCAATTGGTACGGTTATCATATTTCTGGAGTCAAAAATTTGCCCCCTTTATAGTGCATCCTTCTAATTTTGGAGGTGCTGAGTCCAAAAATGTAATTATTATTTACCGCTGAGGCCCCGTTATCGAGATACAGGGCCCCAAATTTGGGTCCTACCAGTCCAATTTTACGAAACTATGCGATTTTTTTTATTTTCATTATTTTTATCAGTCCTGAATCTCCGAAAATTCTGTTTTCTCAATTTATTTATAAATTTTAGTTGAGGTCATCACAGTAATCATAAATTATATATCTCTGATACCATAAATACTAAATGTAATAAAATATAATGTAATAAGCAAGTTTTCAACGAAATGCCTCCGTTTTCCTCCAAATACGAATTCCGAAAAGCATGCTGGGTAATTTGCTCTCCTACCGGCAATTTATCAGGAGTGATAAAACAGTGAAAATGAAAAAAATCGCATAATTTCGTAAATATAGGTCATAGGTCAACGGAAATAGTTGCATTCGATTCGGTATGTAAAACCACATCTAAATTCATTAGAATTTTGAAATTATTTACTAAAATTACTTGAAAAATTGGACTGGTAGGCCCCAACTTTGGGGCCCTGTATATGATACATGGTAAATAATAAATAATAATTACATTTTTGGACTCAGCACCTCCAAATTAAGGGGTGCACTATAAAGGGGGGCAAATTTTCGACTCCGGAAATATGATAACCGTACGAAATCGTTCGGTTATCATATCGTTATATATCGAATATCAAATATCATATATATCATATCATATATATGATATATATCATATCATATATCATATATATCATATCATATCATATATCATATATCATATCATATATATCATATATATGATATATATCATATCGAATATCGTTCGGTTATATAGAGGGCGTAGCAATGACCATTGAGTTGGTCATTGCTACCAACTCAACGGTCAATGGTCATTGCTACGCTCTCTATATTTCGTAACTGGTAAGAATCCGAAGTTTATTCAACTATATTAAATGGTTTATTTAATGTAGAGTTAAAAATTTAATGATAAATATTTTAATTATTTTAGGCAGACCATCGAAAGACTCTACCCATCCTGATTATATTCCATCTCTATTTCTTACTAATACTAAATCAAAATCTTTATTTATATTAGTTATATTCTTGAAAACTGCAGTTTCTTTACTAAATAAAACTGCTGCAATGTGACTACAGACTTCTCCAAGTCTAAAAAAAGTGATAAATGAAGAAATATAGTGGAGAGAAAGCAAAATTTTATTTTGAATGCTGCCAATTAGTTGAGATTATGTTCTTCACAAACTATTTATAACTTTTAATGATTATATTAGGGATTGAGATATATTATAATAGTGAAAGTTTGCAATATTAATATTTCGAAGTATTTGTATCAATCTGATAAATATTTATTCTATGCACGAACAATTAGCAGCACATAAGTAAAACTTGTTCGAAACAACTTTAAAAATCAAGTATTGAGTGTATTAATAATTGAATACTTACCCAGCCGGACGAGTACATCTGGCCCAATCTCATTTTACTCGAAAATAATGAACGATTTCGTTCATCATATGGATCGGGATAATGTTCTCCACAAACTGTCAACTTTTCTTTATTCTTCGATGTTCAATTATTAAAATATGCACTAGTCATATTCAAATATATCCACGCTATAAAAAAATCCGATTCAAAATTGTCGATTCAAAACTGCAGAAATAGCTTCACTCGCTTTTAACAGGAAGTCTCTTAGCCCCTCCTTCCGGTTAAGGAATACCCGAATGTCAATGTTTTGTTTACGTTTTGAAACTGGTCGATAGGGAGTGGAACATTTGTATAAATGTAATCTGTGAATATAGCTATATAATTAATGGTTAATGGTTAATTGGTTTACGCCGCCATATCCTCATGGGATATACTGTATCTGGCGGCGGCCACTTGTAGAGCCCATCACAGGCTGGCCAACACCCGTGATGGCGTCAACCGGATGGTTGAAGGATGGGGTTCAACGGGCCGGGCCCGGACCCCTCCTGAAAAACTGGAGGTGTGGGACCCGGATTTGAACCCGGATCCTCCAGCGTGGTAAGCCAAAGCTTTACCACGCGGCCATCCGGCCGACTAGCTATATAATTATCATTTTCTATGCTTCCTTCGTAACATTTAAACGCAATTAATTTATACATGAATTTATGGAAATACATTGAAACCCCGATTTTGAAACTTTTCAGGGACCGGCCCGAAAAGTCGAACGAGCCGGGAAAACGCACGAAACGGGAACTCTGATGACGTCATAATAAAAAAGTTATATAATTAAAACGTAGGAAGAAGGAAAGTTTTACATTGCATGTATAGGAAAATAAGTTATATAATTAAAACGTAGGAAGAGGGAAAGTTTTACATTGCATGTATAGGAAAATGCTCGGACTTCCGAAAATAGACGTTTAAAGCGGGAAAGTCGTACGATACGGGAACGCATGAGCGGGGTTTCACTGTAATACATAAATATCAGATCATACCATAAGTAATGTCGTTTTTAACATTAAGTTTTTAAAGGATGTAAGAAATAAATGACTTGCTAATTCGATCATATATATATATATATATTCTCTATTTGAATCAATAAAAATCTTCCAACGTTGTGAAAGTTTTAAAAATTCATGTTTAGACAAGTTAAGACATGTTTTAACAATTACAATATTAAAAAAAAGGAATTACTTTTGGGATGATCGCTATATTAGTTTCTAAAAATATGAGAGTTATCATGTAAGCCATATATTAATCTCAACATTAATGATTGATGAACATGATCTCGTCACTGATATAATAAATACATATCTTAAATCTGCAAGATAATTTTATCATTCATCACTTTCTTATCCTTATCATTTAGGACAGTGTTTTCCAAACTGTGGGGCACGCCTCATTAGTGGGCGCCAATGTATTACAAGGGGACGCGCATGAATTTATGAAAACATCTTTTTTGATACAAACAAGCAAAAAATAAAACAAATTGGTGAGGGAAAAAATGAATCAGCAAAATATTATAAATACAGTAGGCTACATATATCTATGTACTGTCCGCCATTTTTAAATAGATGAAGCTACAAAGTTAATTAATGTTACTTAAAATTCTACATTAATAATCTTACCGACTCATTAAATTTTATAAAAATTAATCAGATAGTTCAAAAATTAATAGGAAGAAAACATTGAAGTTTGATCATCAGCTTATATTAATTAAATGGTTGCAGATAAGGAGTTAATTGATGTGTTTGAGAACATATTTAGAATAATTAGGATATATTAAGAAACTACCTCAAAAGTTTGAATGTCTGCCATTTTTAAATGGTTGCAGCTATAGGATTAAATGATATGGTATCGAGGAAAATTTAAAATATAAAATATTATCACAAAATTTCATGAAAATCTAATAATTAGTGGGGGACACACATCAGGATCCTGATATACAGCATGGTGATCTCGTAAGTCGTACTTTCCTTCTTAAAGTGAGCTGAAAACTTAAAACACCTGTAAATCGTATTTATAATCATGAAATTTTTATACAGTAGATTATCGAATGTAAAAAATAAATATGTCGCTGAAAATATATAAAAAGAAAAAAATAGTTTATCTCATATAAAAATAGCTTTTAATTTCCGTAACTAATTAATAAAAATTGAATTAAAAAATATAAAAATAATAATACTCACATAAATGCAAAATTAGGGTACTTCATATTGATATCTTAATTTTTAAATCAGATATTAAATTATTTGATTTTGTAATATTCACCCGAAAAAAAAAATAATTAATAATAATAAACTTTTATTGTTCTTAAGAATACACTTGAGAAAATATTCATTTCGTCTCTTTAGTATGTCCATAAATTTGAATAAAAACTTTGTGTTACAAAATTCGTTCTTGCTTTACAGGTTAAAAATTCTGAAAATTGGAATACAACAATAGCTATTTTATGCTGTTATTGTTAACAGGAAAAGTTAATTGCCTTGTTCCGACGATATCGTTTGGCCTGAATCAGAATTGTATAAATTATCTGTCGATTTGTCAAACGAGTTAAACACTTAAACAATGCTGTTGTTAATTAGATGTTATTTTGGACTGGTACTGAACTTTCAGGAAATCCGATCCTTTATCCTTAATTTATTTTCAAACATGAAACCAGATGTTATACACAAAAAAAATTTTAACCCTTTAATGCCCAAATTATCTGTTTTCAGTAAAAAAAAAAAAAAACTTTTAATAAGAAAAACACATTCTGTGCACATTTAATAAACACAACTTATTTTCAAAAATTTTTTGTTTGGTAATAGAGAGTAAATAACCTAAGTGTTTCTTATTTGATACCGTGGGATGTAAAGGGTTAATTCTCTTTAGAATACAAAGCAGATATATGTTGTTCTTGGATGGTTTTATCGGAAAACAGAAGATATTTTTACTAGAAAAAATGTTACATCGAGGAGGAAAATATTTACTGCATATTAATCGCTGCCTTATGTTACTGAAATTTTTTTCTTTTCCATTAATTTTCCTAAAGTCTTCATCAGTATTTTAACTGTGTTATAATATCATCAGGAAAAAAAATTCGGTTGTTTTATAATCTATCACTTATCGGATTTAATTAAATGAAAACTCTTGCATCTATAAAAAAAATTACTATCAAGGAATGTTTTTGACCTATATAATAGCTCATAACACATTTTAATACTGTGATGTTATATAATAGCATAAAAAAACAAGAATAACAACTACTGTATATTAAAGATTATCTGTTTTACAGATTATTTCAATAACACCCTTGCGAATAACTGAATATATGAATTTGTAATAAATATTAGCATATTATATGAAAGTATCGATATAATTCCTACAATATTTGGAAATTTTAAAATATCAAAATTAAAACTTTAATATAAAATATTATATAGTTATTTAACACCTCTATTAATCATGCTAGAATATTTGAAACAAGTAGTATATAACACTGTTAGTAATATAGGTAAGTCATGTGTTTAAAATCAGCAAACATATATTTAATATTCTCGATCATTAAAAATCTTACTATCAAACATTTGAATAATTACTAAATTTATTGACGAGCAATAATATTCAACAATCATAAACTAAACACAAGTAATACTGACGAGCAATAATACTCAACAATCGTAAACTAAACCCAAGTAATATTGACAAGCAATAATACTCAACAATCGTAAACTAAACCCAAGTAATATTGACAAGCAATAATACTCAACAATCATAAACTAAACCCAAGTAATATTGACAAGCAATAATACTCAACAATCGTAAACTAAACACAAGAAATAAACCAAACTTGTCATTATTATTTTCAAACAGGATTTTTGATTTTTTATTAGTTTATTAACTTGGAATAATACACTATAATAGTATTATTTATTCATTAAGTTTGTTTTGTAGGTGTTTAGTTGTTAATTGTTATTCCTACTTCATTATATATAATAGCGTGCAAACAGCAGCTACTCAACAGTTATTTACCACTCAGGCTATTGTCGTAGTATCTGATTTTTCATTATTTATGCTAGAAACGTCACCATTGACGAAGTAATTTAAATAAATATAGAATAAATTGTTTAATTAACAATAAGAAAAATTTGATTTTGGAACTTGTTCGTATGTTATTAAAATTTTCCATTAAAATTGATTAAATTTATTTAACCTTTACCATTATTACAAGATTAATTCATCTCTAATTTTAAACAATGCAGTTATTTTTAAAACTACTATAAATTATTATTATGGTTTTTACTTAAAAATGTTCAAAATTTAATTTCTAAAAATTAAAATAATAATTTGCTTTGGTTTCTAATTTTTAAGGTTCTTTAAATATGTACTGTAATTATTATTTAAGTTTAATTATATAATTATAAATTATATAATTAAAGTTTTTCAAACATTAATCCAGAATATTAGGATATTATCTAGAATGCTAACAATATCTTATGATTAAATATTTCATTTTTTGTGAACAAATGTACGGTACTGTATATTGTATATTGTAATAATTCTAAGATGCAGTTTATAAAATGAAATCTTTCAGTTGCTAGATTATCTTTCATGTTTTACAGGTTATAAAAATAAAGCTGTAATTAAATTTTGTGCTCTTAATTTGTAGATTCATTTAAATTTTGTTGCCTTTATTATAAAAATAAAACTGTAAATTCAATTAAAATTTAATTTAATTCACAGTTTCGTTATAAAAATAAAACTATAATTTACGTGTTATTAAATTTTAATTTGTAATCTTCGTTTGAAATTTTATACTAGGTGAGAATTACATAATGATAAGAAAATTTTCAATTGTTAATAAATAATTGTAAATATTAGTATAGAAATTTTAATCAAAATTTGGTTTACTTCACCAAAAAAAAAAAAAAAAAAGAAATTTTAATCAAAATTTGGTTTACTTCAAAAAAAAAAAAAAAAAACGTTAGTTCGCTGTTGAGTTACCACGTGTGACATCGATTTATGAATGTGTTATACAGTATTAACACTCATCCTAATTAATCTTTCCTGTCAGAATTGATCTACCGGTTGTGATTGGTCAAATTTATATATTATTGCCATTGACTTTAAACGTCTTTTTGTATCTGTTCTAATTTAATAATCTAATCCAAGGGGTTCTTAACCGGGAGTATCCACACTCCTTGGGGGTATGGGACTCAATCTCTAAATACAGTAAATTCAAGCAGTTGACATATTTGGAAGACATACTGGCAACTAGTATAAAGAATAGTAATGATTATTTCCACAGTCAAGTGAAGGGGGTATTGGACAATCCATTGGGGGTCTGGAGTCATCAAATGGTTAAAAACCCCTGATCTGATCGCATGCGAAGTACAAATAGATTAAATGTTTAAATCATTTTTTTAAGTCTACATGCTGTTTGATAGCTTTAATTGTGTCAATTATTCCTTACTCGTATCTTATAGATACATTATAATTCTCCTGTTTAAATATGTAACCAGAACGAAGATGATAAATACAGTATTTATTTTGGCTTCATTTCAACTTATATTTTTAATTAAAAAGTAATTAAATTGCTTCAGATTTATTTACACGTGTTTAATCTATTCTTCTTAGCTATTATCATCTTTTAGTGAATACGGGTAATCAATAACAGGCAATGGATCGATGGAGCTGTTAGCAGCTCAAAATTACCAAAACGTGCAATGCTTAAAAGCTTAAACTTCAACAAAAAAAATGTTAACATTGTTTTGAGTGTCAGACCTGGATTTTTTTTTTATCAATCAGAATCAAAGACACGATTTCCATTCTAATAGCTCACGAAATTTGTTTTTCGTGAGGCTAATGATTTTACTTTCTCTTTGTCTGAATAGAATGCATTGAAGAAATGATTTCAGGGCTTTAGCTGTATCAATAGCATGCATTTTATTGATATAACTGATCATGATCATATACGATGAATGGGTTCTTCTTAGAACATCACTGTGAGAAAATACAACTCTTTGAAGAACTAAACTACTAAAACAAATTTGCATATTAAAACACTAAAATTAATGAAGCAAATAAATTATTAGAATTAATAATTTCAATTGAAATACTTATCTTAGTTTCCATAAAAGGCATATTTATCCACATAAACTGGATGCATTACAGCCCTTCGATTATTTTTTGCATATGATAAACTTCAGTTTTAAGAAATTTTGTAACTTGAACACTCGAATTTATGCATTAGAAAAGCATAAAATATGGTATTATAGTATTATCTTAGATTAAAATCAATATACATTAAGGTTATAGATAAAATTTTGTCAACAATATGATTATAATACAAAATAACTACGATACAATAAACATAGTTTCTTTATATCTTCATAGCCATTTATTTATAAATAGTCTTTATTTTTTCTTTAAAAAGATTTTCTAAAATTTTTTAAAGAAAAAATAAATATTTTTTAAATTATTTTTTATTTAATAATTCAACTTGAAATTTCTTCTACGTACCATTAATTTTTTTAACTTCAAAATATCCGCATATTTAAGATTACTTATGTTTTATTGATGTAAAAATGAGAATTGTTTTCTTTTTTAACTTCAAAATATCCGCATATTTAAGATTACTTATGTTTTATTGATGTAAAAATGGGAATTGTTTTCATTCATTTTGAAAAATGCCATTAAAAATGAAATAATTAGCAAAATTAACTTTTGTTGGTTTTCCTGTTTTTGTCATGCTTGAACAAAAACACTGATCATATTGCTAACAAAATACGACGTGTGCTATTTAAGTGACATTCATTATTGGTAACAGCTTCACAAGCTTATATAAACTTATTAAAAAGTGCTGCTTTCTACCATAAATTCGCTTGTATTATTAGTTATATACGCATATATTAGATCTAAATTGATTTTTTTAAGTTATATTTAAAAAGAAATCTCAAAAATAATGAGAAAAACTCACATTTTTTAAATATGAAAGTTTCCTGCAGATTTGTTTATTAGCATTATTTACTTATCGGAAATTAATTAGAAAAAAATCTGAAATTCATCAACAATGTTAAAGAAAGATTCTAGATATTTTCATAGAAATGTTTAAAAAATTTATAAAAATAAATAAAGCGTCAGAAGTGTAATATAAAAATATAACATAAACAACCGCACATCAAACAATATGAATTCTGAAAATCTGCAGGCAGGAAGAATTAAATAAGTTGCCGATAGCAAGATCGTCGTCCTGTAACTTATCGAATAGTGTAAAAATTAATAGGTACAAATTTAATAATAAATAAATGAGAAATAGACGGTTGTATTGAAAGAAACAATCAAATGGAAACAGTGAAAGAAATTTAAGAAAGCTAGTAAAACGATATATAGCATAAAAACAGACAAAGCATATTCTAATTATAATTATAATATTAAAAGAATTACTCAATTAAAAGAAGTATTCAAATAAAAAACGTATGCAAGAAAACCCATAAGAAAATAATGTTGTGTATAAAATAAACGTTCATCAAATTAGAGGAAAACGTAGGTAATTCAAAAACAGAATGGATGCGACGGCGCTGCGCACAGAAATGTGACACTTGCGACGGCGCGGCGGATCGCGCGGGCCATATAGGACCTATATTTCGTCGCGAAATAAAATGAGTAAAACTACCAAGACGTTTCCCTATTGGGCTATCGAAATATATTTAGGATAAGGCAATCTGACAATTACCGAGCAAAGTTTCCCATAGAGAATTTTAACGATTTTCTAAGCAGACGAAGGAAATGTCGAGCGAATATCATACCGGAAGTCGAAAAGAATATACCTGCGAAATTTCAACTCTCTAAGATCAATATTAAAGGCATAAGAAGAAAAAACAGAAACGTGCATTTCGCACTCGGCACACCTGAATCATATTATAAACATGGAAAATTAATTTATAATGCAAATCTGTAGTTTTGTTTTCATTTTATTAATTATAAATCTATAAAGCATGTAATTTTAATAGTCACCATAAAGTTCCTGAGATCGATTTTTTTATATCCAAAAGATAATTTTTAATTAATTAAATATGAATATTACACACAATAAGAAAATGTTTCAAGTAAGTTTGAAATCTGAAAATTAATTTTTTTCTTTATGAAAGTTTACTTACCTATAGGATTCTTATCGAAAAAAGATATTGGTAGGCGAATAACACGATGTAACAAACGTTTATGAAGATTGAATGAGCATCTGGAGCACATTATAAAATATGAGACTGCCGTAACCAAAGATGATATGATTATACCAACTATCAGTCCAGAATAAACATACATATTCAGTTGGTTTTTTGTGTAAGAATATGATTCACTTTCTATGCAATTTTTAATAGTAATATTTTTATGAGTTTTCATTGTGCAATTATCAAACTCATTTTGCTGTATAACGAAATTAATATTTTGATTTGTCCTGAAAACAGAAAGATTATAATAATATATTTACCATAAGAATAAAAAATGTTTCGATTTGGGAAATAATCAAATTTAAAATAAAAAAATAATTGATTAACTGAGTTTATTATAGTTAAATGGGAGTTCTTGTAATATTTTCATGATTTAATAATTAAATCATGAAAATTGTTTTTTTTAATTTAGTTTGACCATGTTGATCATTAAGGATATTCGTAAGGAACCGAAGATATCCGTTAATTTTTAAATTTCTTCAATCATCCTATTTTTCAGTTATTGCACTAAATTACTTATTCCAAAATTAAAATCATCTCTCAAAAGAAAAAAATTTGCATTGAAGAAACCATGCAGAAGGAAACACCGTTTCTCTTTGAAATTTCTGATTTTAGCAAATTTCTTGGATATCTGCTTTTCAATTCAAAAGTTATTAACGGGCGTACATAGGCAATCAGTAGGGAATTTTCATGATATCCAGAATCTTCTTTTATTTCGGAAACCAAACTAAATGTCAAGATAATTCAATATAAAAAATATACGTTTAGCGACAAAGAAAGAAAATGAATACCAATAATATAAGAACTAAAATTATGAAGAAAATATAGTATAGGATTGTTTATATATGATATAAAAGTAGCAGCTGTTATGTATGAAAAATAGCAACATTCTATCTCATTGAACAGAAAGTTCTCGCACTTTTTGGAACTTTCTAGAACAACTTTTTCCTGAAACATTCTAGAATGTTCAATGGTAGTATATAAACAGGTCGCGGTACGTGCTATAAGAAAATATCAAATCCAGTCCTCTCACTCTACTTTACCATGACCAACCAATATCCGCTAACCAAAGAGCAAATTCGCCTGCTCCTCCTTTATGACTATCGTTCCAACAAAAATGCAGCAAAATCTATTACCGATATCAATGCTGCGTTCGGCCCGGACACTGTCCCCAGAAGAACTGCATACGATCGGTACAAACGCTTCAAAAGTGGAGATCAGGACCCAAGAAGATCATGCTCTCTGTCTTCTGGGAATCTAAAAGAATCACCATGTTCGAGTTGCAGTCGCAAAATATAACATCAACGCAACATTCTGTTGCGAACAACCCGACCGTCTGCAGCAGAAACTGGCGGAGACCCGCCCGGAACACCAGAACACCATCCTGCTGCATGACAATGCACGGCCACATATGGCTAGGCATACCCGCCAGAAGCTACTGGACCTGAACTGGGAGGTTTTGCTCCACCCGCCGTATAGACCTGACATTGCACCTTCCGAGTACCACCTGTTCGCCGGCTCGACCGTCGATAATTAATTAAATTTAATTAATAACCGCCGGTAATTAATAATTAAATTTATGAAATCGCATATGAGTGATAAATCAAAGATTTTATATATCATAAAAATCACTCACTTCTTCATTTTCTATAAGAAGTGTTAACCTTTGAGAACACTATATGAGCTAATAAAATAGAAAATAATGGAGTTGTTAAATAAAATGCACAAAGATATAAAATCATTTCGAATTTCTGTCTTTTTCAACAAAAATTTTGTTAATATAAATATATAGAAAGCATTAATTTTTTGAAACTACTGCAAATAAATGAGGAAATAAGCAGTTGAAAAAGTTGGGTAGAAATTCATATATCGCATTAAAACGTTTCGTAAATATAGTCATTAGAATAAAGAGTAATGTTAAATAGCTAACAGCAAAAAACCCATCTTTCTGGTGTTTCACCGCTTCAAAGTTAAGTGACTGTTCTTGCGCTGTTCCTCGTTCGGTTTTACTAACCGAAAATTAACATTAATTTGTTAATTGATATCATAAAAGGGGACGGCCGTTTGTTAGTAAGATTGGTCTATGCTTACAACTCACATTAATCGAATATTTGCTCGCACTAACTGAAAAACGGTATCATTTTTGTAAGTCGCATTAATCCAATATCGCATTATTCGAACTCGCACTAATCGAGGCCTACCTGTAATTGTTATTAAATTTGCTCCTAAAAATATATTTTTTTCATATATTTAGATAAACAAATCAATGTTTAAAAGTAAATTACTGATTTCTTTGCCTTACTTAATATTAATTTGGTCAAATTTTATTCTTTAGAAAAAAACCCGATATTTTATCTGCCTGTATATAATAAAGTACGCGAATAATAAAATATTATTAAAATTTACGATTAAAATTCTATTCAAAATTGCAATATTAAAATACCATTTTACAATCCAGTAGTCACTACCATTTAACAGAGCTTGTGTCAGTATAAAGAAAAATATTAGAGCAACTTGAAAAATTCTTCCTATTCCAGAATTAACATAATTTTTGTATCTAACAGCTCTCCCAGTTGATTTCGTTTTCTGTTCAACATTTCCAAAATCATTTGTTTTAACCTGCAGAATTAAAATTAATATTAATACACAAAATAATTACATAGAATACTGGAAATAAGACACTGAGTATTAGTTATAGATATGGTTTTCTTTATAGAGAAAAATAAATTTTTGAATCCGATATCTGTATTCAAACTAAAGAACCGTTTATATTGATGGTGAACGCTGCAATAATATATAAGGAAGTTTCTACGTTCTTAATGTTGTGGGTGCTTGCTCATCTTCAACAATATTAACATATTTTTGTTAAGAAAACAATGAACATATTGCGTAGATAAACTGGTAGGGAGCATTATTTAGATTTCACAATATAATAATATTATTGGCAAAATTCGAGAAAATTAATTTAACAAAAAATACAAGTATCTCCTATCAACTATGAGACTATCATCACAAGTGAATATTGAGGCGGAATATCGTCAATATGAGCTACTGGAATATCCATTAAAAGCCAGTAATTACATCTGTTTCCTTTGAATGTGTAATTATTTTAAAGAAAAATGAAAATTTCACTAAACGGCTGTCTAGTAAAACAGTTGTTTACCATCTTATCGGGTTATCTGCCGGATCCCACACTTCCAGTTTTTCAAGAGAGATCCGAGTCAGGCAATTGAATCTCATCCTTCAATCTTCTGTTTGATCCAACATTAGTTTTTGTCAGATTGTGGTGGACACTAAAAATACAATGTATTTCAAAATGGTTTCCACTAAATCAGAAAACGCAGATTTTTCGGTTACGAGTGAAACATGATGCCATTCGCTATCAAAAGTACAAAAGACACTATTTAGTGTTTCCTTGATAACAAGGAAAGCAACTTTAGAAAACGATCGAAATTTTTGTTAGCAATTCTTTCTTGATTGTTTAGTGGAAAACAATCAAGAAAGAATAATTGACAGAAACTATTCCTCGGAAACGTTGATAAGATATTAAAATGATAACTAGAAGAATTGGTACATTTAAAGTTTACCGAATTACAAGTTGCTAAATTATAAAGCGATAATCAAAAGCAGATGATCCTTTATTTTTTCACATGGGTTTAGAAGAAGAGTTCGAGATTTCTTTAAGTTATTATTAAAAAAAGACATTTTGATAATATTTAAAATGTCTTTAATAAATAATTATTTAAATTTTTTCACAACTTCTTTAATAAATAATTTGATAAAATTTCTTTTTTGTCTAATAAAATTAAAGGTTTTATAATTTGGTAAAACGCAAAAATCGTCGGTGTAAATTAATATAACAAAATAATGAAATATAATCACGGCTTCGGGATAATTAATTGCCATGTTTGACAGATACGACATTTTATATAAAATTTCAAAAATCCAAATCGTAATAATATATCTAATAAGACAATAGTTCTAACAGAATTTTAAATTTTTGTAGAGGAACTGTTCCTTCTGTTATAACATTCGAATATGTTCTGAAAAAATAATGCCGAATCTAGTAAATAAGGAAATCAAAAGTAATTGTTCTCATAGATAAAACGAAATGAGAATAAAAGATATACCAAATACTTTCTATGTAAGCTGCCAAACTGTAATCAATATTGATAATATTATAATTGAACGAGAAATTATCTCTGCGAGAAATTCCTCAGGCAGTCCGCGAAACACAACTAACAATCAGGATCAGCAATCATGCTCCATGAATGCGATAAATCCGTTTTTATCTGCTTTATAAAAAAAGAAATGGTCTTAGCTGTATCTGGTCAAACTGTCAGGAATCGATAAGTAAAATATTAATAAGAAATATATATATGAATATGCACAATAAAGAATGATTATGTTATTATAAGAATAAAAATAAATAAATAATGATGAGAGTATTTCTAAAACAATGGAACATTTATTTATAAAATATTTTTTCATTATAAAAATTTACAAAAATGGAGTTTTTTTCAAAATTTTTCAGAGACTTACGTATTGCTAAAATGGTTATCATCATCAAAAATACCATAAAAATGGCAAAATATGGAATCAATTCCGAATTTTCCTAATTCTTTATCACATGCAAAATTTAGTCGACCTAATTTAACATATTTACATCTCTTCTTATATACTAAAAAAAAAATTATTAATACACATAAATATTATATTAATTTTATTATAAAGTATATTGTACAAAATTTGGTATATACAGAATAATAATGCATCTAAATAATAAAACAGTTTTATTTATTCAAATTATTCGGAAAATGTATTGTTCAGTTTTGAGAGAGACGTTGCACACCAATACAATAAAATTACTTTTAACAGAAAGCCAAGTAATCTTCGTGATACGTATCAATAAAAAAATTGATTTAGAAAGATTTCTTCGAAAATAATGAAATAAATTACATATCTTTCTCATCTAATCAATTTTTTAATGAGTTTATTAAAAAATAATACCATAAATCTTTGTAAAGATTATGTTTTTACTTAGGTGATGACTTAGAGCGTAGCTTGTCCACTAGCCACTTTCATAAATAATTGTGCATTAAATTGATTTTGGAATTATTAAGTCTCTTACTTTTGTTTAGCAAAATTAATATTCTCACTATTCTCTAAACAAAAGTTTTTTTTTTTTTTTTTCGGTTTTTTTTTTTTTTTTTTTTTTTTTTTTTTTTTTTTTTTTTTTGGTCATTAAAAATTCCTTTCTATCTTCACTAAACACAAATGAGAATTGTAAATTTATTCCAATAGATTAACAAGTTGAAATGATAAATGAAGAATTCTTAACAAATATCTGAAATATAAATAATAATTAAATTTCAGAGATTCGTTGTGAATTCTTCATTGTGAAACTTCTTATCAGATTTTTCAAAAACATAATTTTATATTCTGTGATTCATCATTCTCATTCTTTCCAAGGAAAAAAATTGATTCGTTGAAAATGGCTACATGGCACAATAACACTTCTGAAAATGAAAATATCTGTTATTAATATCTACTATTTTCGGATATTTTCATGTTCTAATTTTCACTTACGAAGGATTCATAGCGTAATAACACTTCTGAAAATGAAAATATCTGTTATTAATATCTACTATTTTCGGATATTTTTCATGTTCTAATTTTCACTTACGAAGGATTCATAGCATCAATATGTATCTCCTTAATTTCTGTGGTGACACAAATGATATTCCTCAGAAATACATCTCTAATTGTTTCCATTTGATCTATAGTAAAATTCATAAAGAATTTAATAATCGATTAATCTCCAAAACTATAAATTTTATGAATGCACATACCTGAATTGAAAGATCCAGTTTCTCCTCGGTGAGTGTAAAAGTATCTATCTCCATATTTCAAATTGAAAAACTGATTTGCTATCAGATGTGCAGCTGTTGGTCCAACAAGAGAATACTTTAAGCGAGTCTCAGATAATAAACCGACAAACAAATCAACATCTTCAATATCACTGAAGCAAAACACATGATTAAGTTATTTTCCACGAATCCATACTTAAATTTATGAACATTATTAAGCAATACTTGCCATTTATATAAATTTCGAAGTTTATCCACGTTTCTTTGGCTCATCAGTCCGAAATCGTACAAATCTTGATATTCGGTTATAATGAAATTGTGCGTTTTCTCAACGAAAAATTTATATCCAGGCAATCCATGATCTCTTCCTCTTTGTGTGTTTATTGATGCAAGATCTAAACCTTGAGTCTCATTTTGTGCTTGGAACAAATATCTGCCAATAGAACTAGATATTATTCGATCAAATGCATTTTGATATTGAAATGTACTTCCTCTAACTAAATCTTCCAGTTTTCCTTGATAGAATGGCACTGGATTAAAATAGTTATCCTTTAACAGATATTTTCCGACCTTTCCCGTTTCTGAAATTGTTATAAATGCTTCAGGAACTGTACTGTGTCCAAATCTAAACGCTGCAGCTGTAAAATAATTATAGAGCGATAACGATAATCTTTTATCATATCTTGTATTAATTTCGTCCAGGCTTCAGGAACTGTACTGTGTCCAAATCTAAACGCTGCAGCTGTAAAATAATTATAGAGAGATAACGATAATCTTTTATCATATCTTGTATTAATTTCGTCAAGATGATATGTCTTCATTATCTCTGGTCCTAGCAGCAAAGGAAGATATTCTTCGTATGTGATATGTTGCATGCATGCTCCTACAAATCTCCTGTGTCAAATTAACAATATATATTATTTATTGTCAAAAATATATAGAGTGATTCAGAAGGTTGGAGAAAAATTGAAGGAGCATGTACATTGTAGAGGAAGCAATTCTAAGCAAAAGTAGTTAGGGTGATTTCTTTGATTTGGGGCTTCGTTAAAAAGATATAGCACTTGAAAGTAACGTCATTTTCTCTGTGTTAAAACGTGTAAAGTGCCGAAAGTAAGCCAGCCACAACTATTTTTAGACCGATTCTACTGCTGAGAGTCTCATTACAGATTGATGAAACACTCTTAGGATTGACAACATTTATTATACATAGGTTATATCAGCAGGGATATAATCGTACGGCATCTATGCACAATTTTACAAAAGTTTTTCGAACTGCCGACCACTATAGCACCATGAAACCATGCAAACATAGCACCGTCGAACGAAACTCTGGGGAAGTCTCTGAAAAATCCCCGGAATTCCATTTACCACGTCAGATGCTACGCACTAAGTACAGCAGATACGTCACAAAACTTTCAGATGTTATATCTTTTTAACGAAGCCCTAAATAAAAAATGACCCTAAGAACTTTTGCTTATAATTCCTCCTCTACATGCTCTTTCAATTTTTCCCCAACCTTTTGAATCACTCTGCATAAACTGGCATATTTTTAACAAAAGATATTACAAAATTTTCGAATTTTATAGTGTTATATTTATATTATTTACCTGGATTCTAGATATATCCTGTCTCCATCCCAATGAGGATTTAATTCTCTAAGATTCCTAGCAACGAAGTTATGAAATCTCAAAAATATCACGTGAAGACTTGTTAATAATAAGTTCTGGTTAATTCTAAAATCACCTTACAAAACATATCATGACGTGATTATCGTAATTTGAAGAAAAATTTTAAATTATCATCAGCATTATTTATAATATGCGTTTAACTTTTACCTAATTGAAAACATTCAAATCCTGGTCTGCCGCAAGTATTTGTTTGTCGCGCCGCTAAAGGTAACGATCCTGCTCCTGGTATCACCCTTACTGCTAATTCACCTACGAATAAATTTGATATCAAATTTTATAACATTAAAAATCTTAAACTGAAAATATAAATACCATTTCCAGACATAGTCCGGAGTGACATTGCAACTTCTTTAGAAGTGCCATATATTTGAGAATTGTCTATGGCAGAAGGCAAAATATTCATTTGTTCTCTCCAACCTGTAGATATAAATAAATCTGTATACTAAAACTAAGGATTAATAGTGAAAAGTATGATTAATATATATATTTACCTAATTTACAGGTAGGACAAGCAGCATTACGAACGAAACTCAAACAAGTTCTGTGGTTAAAATCGGGATCATCAGGATGAATTTCTAAAGGAAAACATTCTGGATGATATGGTATCTTTCGCTGGCAGCAGTTGATAACTGTTGTATTATCTTTAACAAAAACAATAACATTAATACACTGTGTAGTTGCTGTATAAATTTAAATTGATTATAACATTACCGATCCTAGCTACTTGAATAAATTCCATATCGTGATCGAGAAACTGCCCAAAACCCATGTGCAGAGTATTGACTTTACTTGTTATAGGACCGAAATCTTCCATTGTGTGGATGGTGCGAGATATGATTCTTGGTTCTGGTAAAAGACATTTCACACCACTTCTCGGTTCTTTTACTCCTGAAATTTATATAATTTTTTTGAGATTTCAATACATGAAAATTTACTGTTATTAAGTACTTACCGTCGGCATAATCTGGGTTTAACAGTCGTCTAAGACAAGTGTACGTTCTTCCTTCGTTGGGTCTTTCCAAATTATTACAACTTCCGTCAAAACTCCGAAATTTGCTATCTATGCAGTTCGTATATCGACTTCTGTCTTCAAGGCAAGTTTGTTGAGTTTGTTTGATGAGATGATTATCCCAAGCAATGTGTTTGTGTGCATTTATATGTTTAAATCTGAAAATTTTTTAAATATAATATTCAGCGAGGCATTGAATTTTTAATTATTTTATTTAATAGACTATTGAACGTTAAAATACTATCTTGTTCCATTATGATTTAATTTAGATAAATAATTGTTGTAATACAATTTTAGTTTCTAAAAATATTAGTGAAGTTTTTTTGATAATTATTTCCTTTTTTAGTTAGTTTTGTTTAAGCCATCATATCCTCATGGGATACTCTTTATCTAGCGGAATCTACTTATAGAGTTTTCATCACAGGCTGGACAACCGAAGGTTGAAGGATGGGATTCAACGGGCTGAGTCTGGATCCCCTTCTGAAAAAAATAAAGATATCAGATCCAGATTTGAACCTGGATCCTCAAAAGATGATAAGCGAACGCTTTAGCCAACCGAAGGTTGAAGGATGGGATTCAACGGGCTGAGTCTGGATCCCCTTCTGAAAAAATGAAGATATGAGATCCAGATTTGAACCTGGATCCTCAATAGATGATAAGCGAACGCTTTATCAAGTGGCCATCCATCCATCTTTTATATTAAGATAATTTATTGAGAAATAAGTCAATTTCAAATATACGATCTAAATGCATTTCCAAAATGAGCAATTCCGGAGCCTATAATGGGTTACTCATGTCAGAAATAGGATCAGCTATAAAATGGTGAAGAATGGTAATCATAAAAAATTCTGAAAATGTGATATCGATTCTGTATTCAACACGTTTTGGCAATGAATTGCTAATTCGAGTGAGATCATTATATTAGTTTTAATAGCTACAAAATATCATTTTATGTGAATTGAGCAATTCCGGAGCCTATAATGGGTTACTCATGTCAGAAATAGGATCAGCTATAAAATTGTGAAGAATGGTAATCATGAAAAATTCTGAAAATGTGATATCGATTCTGTATTCAACAAGTTTTGGCAATGAATTGCTAATTCGAGTGAGATCATTATATTAGTTTTAATAGCTACAAAATATCATTTTATGTGAATTACTTTAATATTTCAATAGAATTGGTTCAATTAATCTCTTCTGGAGAATGAAATGTTCTCTTCTGGAGAACATTTAATAAATTAAATGTTCTCCAGACACTAAGGAGAACTCTTCTGGAGAACACATTTAATGTTCTCCAGAAGAGAACATTTAATTTATTAAATATTCTCTTCTGAAGAAGAGAACATTCAAGAAATATTTAAGAACATTTAATAAATTAAATGTTCTTAAATATATTATCTCGAAATTCATTCTGAACAAACATGAGAATCTCTTCTATTCCTTAATATTATGGAAATAATCCAATGATTTAAACAGCGACTGTAACTTACCAAATATAATTTCATATGTATGTACTGTGTATCATTGTTTATGACGAACAATAATGGCCCTTGGGTTCTTGAGCGCTCTGCACAAGCTGAATGAACTTTGGTAACCTTTAAATATTTTACAAGCTGAATAATTGGAAAGTTCTATTGACTCAGATACATGACAGGCGCCCTTTAGCCCTTGCTGACTGTCCGTATTGCCGATATCTGATAATGAAGAAAACGTGATTATCTTTTATGAAGCCATGTGATTTTTTTAAGAATTAGTCCGAAGGAAATATTTGCCTTTCAGCATATTAACATCAGTCAGATGGTCTCTTAGAAACGCATTCGCTTACCCTCTTGGAGGATCTGGGTTCAATTCCGTATTCCATATCAGGAAATATTTGCCTTTCAGCATATTAACATCAGTCAGATGGTCTCTTAGAAACGCATTTGCTTACCATCTTGGAGGATCTGGGTTCAATTCCGAATTCCATACATTCAATTTTCCAGGAGGGGTATGGACCCGGCCCGTTGAACCCTTTCCTTCAACCTTCCGGTTGGCCCCATCACGGATGTTATCCAGCCTGTAGTGAGTTCTAAATATGGCCGCCGTCAGCTAATGTATATCTTTTGTGAAATATGTCAGCTTAATTTAAATAATCTAAACTTAATCCAATATTTATTTAAATTTCATATAAAGATGAGATAAACTTATAATATCTGATTCGCATAATTTATGTATAAAGTAAAACTTTACCTGGAACTATATTTATAAGTAAATTCTTCTAATACATACTGAGTATTACTATTACAATTTTTCAATGGACACGGAATAACGACATTCGTCAATTGAAGCCTCCTTTCTGAAACACTGAGTTCTTTATCACTTTCTGGAATAAAAATAATGCAATAAGTTACGATACCATAAATTAATTTAATTTTAAAAATTTGAAGGACTTAGAAAATAAAATATGAAAGATTTAAGAAATAAGAGAACTGAGTGAAACATACCTGGTATTCAATATTATAGAAGTAAAGTTTCATTTTATGTAATCATAAAATTTAGCGAGTGATTTAAAATTCTACATCACAATTTGTAAATCATGAAAAAAAATCTCCCTGATAACTTATAAAATCAGGTCATTCCAAAAAGAATACCTTTTTTTAGCATTAAGCTTTGATAGGATGTAAAAGATAAATCATTTGCTAATTTAATCAAATATATATATTCTCTGTTTGAATCAATAACACTCTTCCAAAAGCTTTAAAAATTCGTGTTTAGACAAGTTGGAACGTGTTTGAACAATTACAGTATAAAAAAGATATTACTTTTGGGATAACCTTAAATAATATGAATCTCATAGCCATTTGCATCAGAATGATGATTTATGTGATCAATATAAAAATTGTGGAAATTGCATATAAAATATCTTGATACCAACAATTGTATTATTACATTTGAGTGCATATACTATATTCAATGACGAATTATTTTTTCATAACATTTGTCACTGATCAATATGTTTAAGTTATGGTATTGAGTGCATGGATCTATTTGCAAGATCAACCGAACTTCCATCCATTTTGATATGTGTAGGATGTTGGAGAAGATGGTCGTTTGAACTCGTTTCTAAATCATTCCATAAATCTTTTAGAGAAACCATGAGAATAGTTTTAATTTATTTCAAGAGGCTTTTTGAGTAAAAGACATAGCTTTTCAAGCAATTATCCAAAGATTCTGGAACTTCTTTGATCTTCGAAGAGCAGTGAATTCTCTATACTTGCAAAATGGGCAAATATGATGATTCCACTTGAAACAATACAATTTGGAGCTTCCATTCTATTTGGAAACTATATAACTTATAAAAGTTTATTTAAATTCTTAGTAATAAGGAAAATATTGCTGTTATGAGCGATAGCATCCCTTATTACACTAATCTTATTCACTCAGTTACGTGTTTGTGTCCTATCTTCATATTTAAAACTACCGTATATATTCGTATATAAGCCGAGGTTTTCTCTCAAAAAAATATTCCTGAAGTGGGGGTCGGCTTATACACAGATCAAAAAATCAACTTTTTTTTTGGCTGGAGAAATTGAAGTAATAAGCATAACCACATAACTTATTGAACGTATCTCCCGAAGACTAGGAAGGAAATTTTGCAATAATTCATTTAATACGATACCAAGTAAAATTTTAACTTACTTCGATACGATCGAGCGCGTCGCGCTGCCGACTCCAACCTGCGTCTATATACCGTAATCAAATAGGCGACGCCGCGCTGCCCAATACGACGCGACGCGAAAACTCGACAATCAATCAAGAATCTTTCTAGGATTCGTGTAATCAAATAGGCGACGCCGCGCTGCCCAATACGACGCGACGCGAAAACTCGACAATCAGTCAAGAATCTTATCTAGGATTCGTATTTGAGTGAAAAAAAAAATATATTTATTTTTCATTATTATTAATTAAGAATGTTTTAATTCATTCGCTAATAATAGATAAATACTTATTATATTTAAATCATCGATGATTTAATTAAAATAGATTAAAAAGTAACTAATGTTTAAAATAACGAAAAGTAATAATTATTTAAAATCTGTATTGAAAAATAACTTTAGTCTATCAAAAAAGTTCATCGTAAGCAAAATCAAAACTTCGAAATCCCACGATTAACGTCTAGAAATCACGTTGCACATGTCATCCTAACGGTGTATGACATCATTGTTTGGGTGATCCACTCATTTTAAAATACGATCAAAGATTTGATTGAATACAACTCAACTCAACTATAGGGAAAACGAATCATCGAACAGTCTCTTGGGAGTTATGTGATGTAGACGTTTTCTAATGGGAATTTATTGTGAATATGAAACTTTTTTTAGAAAAGAAAACAGTTATTCAATAACAACAATAAAAAGAAAATATTTTAATGTAAATTATAGAAATTTATTATTATTTGTTAACTTGATATTTTTGAAGCTACGTCATTCTAACGATAATGTCATACACCGACATAAATCTCGCTTCGGAGTAAAATAAAAAAATATACTTTACCTGTTCGATCGAGCGCGTCGCGCCAGTCATTCTAACGATAATGTCATACACCGACATAAATCTCGCTTCGGAGTAAAATAAAAAAAATATACTTTACCTGTTGCGATCGAGCGTGTCGCGCCGCCGAATCCAACCTGCATTTATGATAAGTGCATCAGATAGGCGACGCCGCGCTGCCTGATGCGCGACTCAGAAATTCTCGACAATAATCCAAGAATCTTATGTAGGCGCGCTGCGTTGGATGACTTTAGCTGGATTATTGCCAAGAATTTTTGCGTCGCGGCGCATCAGGCAGCGCGGCGTCTCCTATCTGATGCACTTGTACAAATACAGATTGGAGTCGGCGGCGCGACGCGCTCGATCGCTTCGGATGAAGTAAAATATATTTTACCTTTTAAATTAATATATTGGTGTCTGTATTATAATAATTTATTTTATACGTATATATTTAAAGTTTTATAAAATATATTTATATTTTTTGGCAAATGGCATTAATATATCGGTAACTAAAAATCAAAGATCACGAAATTTATCGATTTCAAATTTTTATCGAATTTTAAGCGCTAGTCGGGTAGGTCGGCTTATATTCGAGTATATACAATAGTTTGTTAACTAATTCTACGACTACTGTTCGGTATTTATTTTCTAATATTCATCTTAAATCCATAATCTGGGTTATAGCTCCTCGACTTATGGAGCTTCGAACTTACGTACATATGAATTGCCACTATTCTCCAAAGTTTGTTTATTTTGGAGTTATGGCTATTCAGCAGGATATTTTTGAAAAACAGAATGCTTATTTTTTCAAAATAAGGCCTATAGTATTTCTTTTAGTTATAAATGCTTCATTTATGTTACTTATATATATATATATGAAACATTAAAATGTTTAGAAGGAGTGGCATTGGAATGTTTATAAAGAGTGTTGGATGTTTATGGTGATGGATGGGCGTAGGCTGTCGTGGGGACGCTGTGTGTGGTTGGAGGCGTCGGCTGTCGTGGGGACGCTGTGTGTGCATTCTTTTTTGTTCTCCCTCTCTCTCCACAGACAGAGAACATGGAGGACGCGTTCTTTTTTCTTGTGTGCTTGTTATTTCATAATTGGATTAAAAATTTGTGATTCAGACTGTTTTGCTTAATGTTTTTTTTAAAGCAATCAACACGTCTTTTCCACTCGG
>AYEL01060331.1:0-19639 GCA_000484575.1 Olivierus martensii | reverse complement strand
GATTCCGCTTAATGGGACACGTCGGGCCAAGCCATTTTGTCCCAATTAAACGAAGTAATAATAAATTCTAAAATAAAATATATAATTCGTAGGTAAATAAATAATAGGTAAAAAATAATAATTAAGTACCTATTTTAATGATTTATTAATATAGGCACCTAATTATTAGTTTTTTAGCGATCTCCGTCTTTAATACTGGGCCGCTGATATTCACGCTTCGCCCAACTATAGAAATCCATTGATCTAATGCTTCTTCGACTTCTGAATCCTTTGCATCACGAAATCCACATTGATCTAATGCTTCTTCGACTTCTGAATCCTTTCCATCACGCTTTCTTTTGACTAATGCGCTTCTTTGACTTCTGGATCCTTTCCATCATGCTTTCTTTTGAATGTTTCCTTCTTCGACTTCTGAATCCTTTCCATCATGCTTTCTTTTGGATGTTCCTCACACCTTGCCTGCTTACTATAGAAAACCATTGATCTAATGCTTTTTTGCCCGCTAACTATAGAAAACCATTTGATCTAATGCTTCTTCGACTTGTATCTTAACTATAGAAATCCATTGATCTAATGCTTCTTCAACTTCTGGATCTACTATAGAAATCTATTGATCTAATGCTTCTTCACCTTCTGGATTCTTTTATCACGCTTTCTTTTGGATGTTCCCGAAATTTCTTTCTGTAATGCCCAATCGAAATCCATTGATCTAATGCTTCTTCGACTTCTGAATCCTTTCCATTGTGCTTTCTTTTGAATTCTTTGACTTCTGAATCCTTTCCATCATGCTTTCTTTTCGCTGTTCCATTCGACTTCTGAATCCTTTCCATCACGCTTTCTTTTCGATGTTCCTTTTCTTTCTGTAATGCCCACTCCTTAAGCAGTTGATTTTCTTTTTGTAGAACTTCTTCGACTTCTGGATCCTTTCCATAACGCTTTCTTTTGAATGTTCCTAGAATTATCTTTCTGTAATGCCCACTCCTCACGCAGTTGATTTTCTTGTTGTAGAAAACGCTCTGTAATGCCCACTCCTCACGCAGTTTTTGAATTCTTTGACTTCTGAATCCTTTCCATCATGCTTTCTTTTCGCTGTTCCATTCGACTTCTGAATCCTTTCCATCACGCTTTCTTTTCGATGTTCCTTTTCTTTCTGTAATGCCCACTCCTTAAGCAGTTGATTTTCTTTTTGTAGAACTTCTTCGACTTCTGGATCCTTTCCATAACGCTTTCTTTTGAATGTTCCTAGAATTATCTTTCTGTAATGCCCACTCCTCACGCAGTTGATTTTCTTGTTGTAGAAAACGCGTGTATGGTAGATTTTGGCTTATTTCAGCGAGTCTACGATAGCTTGTATTAAATAACTGGCTTTTAATTTTATTCAGCCAAGCAATTTTACTTGAGTGTAAAATCCTTTCTTGACATCTTGGCAAAGATTAGTGTATATATGTGTAGCCATACTTTCGAAAAATCCCTAAAATATATTAAAAATTGAAAATTCCTTTTCTGCTACTGTCCCAATTAAGTGTTTAAATTTTGTATTAGTTTATTAGTTTGGTTTTCGTTCTTTCAGATTTGTCCCAATTAACCGGTGTCCCAATTAAACGGAATCCACTGTATATATATATTGAAGAGAATTATATGCATTGATAAGTGAAAAAAAGACAGTACTTACAGACATTTTCGAGTTATGACATCAGTCTAGAATTTAAGATGACATAACTCCGGGGTATGCCTGTATTATATTTGACTTTACGGTTTGAATATTGCAATTTGTGGTAGTACTGTATATCATTTGCTGCTACCCTTTAGTTTTAACCAATTCCAATTAAAATTTCCTGAAATATTTTTCCAAACTGATTTTCTTTTCCTGTCAGATATCTGGCTTCCGATTTTAAACTCTAAATTTATAATTTTTTTTACGTTTTTCTTTTAACTAAATATACATTAGTTAAATATATTTTAAGTAAATAAATATCATTGTTTATTTATTAGATAAGAAATATATAAATTCGATAAAAGTTGAATTACCGGTATGTTCCAGTTCTTCGTTTACACTGACATAGTTTTCGTTTTTCTGGTCAAACTGTTTTATCACATAATAGCATAATCCTGTATTTAGTCGAATAATTAAGATGTTCAAAAATAATGACCTAAAAAACAAAATCGAAAAAAATATGTATTATATCAAATATTGAATATTAAAAGATCTGTAAACATTGCTAACAGCAATGATGCTTTGTATGCAAAGTAAAAAAAAAAAACGTTTTAATAAATAATACGCGAAAAATTCGAATAAAACATAAATTTACTTTCATAATTCGATTTAAATGGAACAAAAATAAAAAAATCAAAAAAAAATTGTTGAGTATCGTACCTCGACTTACGAACCGCTCAATATGCGAGCTTCTTTCATATCCCATTTTGGCCTCTAGATATAAACTTATTCTCGAGATATGAACCGTGGTGCTTTTTAATATTATATATTTTAAATATTTTCTATAAGTTTCATATAAAAATATCTCAAATTATTTTTTGAAATATTCATATATAACTGTTAATGTGATAAAGACTGTTTATTCTTGATAATATTAAAGATCTACGTAATAATTATTAGTTATATTGAGTTCTTTAATTTTTAACTCGTGATGCTAGTTAAAGCCTAAGGCTTATTCTTGATAATATTAAAGATCTACGTAATAATTATTAGTTATATTGAGTTCTTTAACTAATTTTTAACTCGTGATGCTAGTTAAAGCCTAAGGCCATCCAAGCGACGCGACGCGATGCTGTACAATGCGATACTGTAAACGCGATGCGACGCTATGCTATGGTAGGAGAGATAGTTTGTCCCACGAGAAGCGTTTCTATAGCGTCTATAATGATATATTGTTTCATTATTTATCCAATAAATGACAGTTATGGTAATTTTTATCTCTAATGTTCCATAATAGAGGTTTTTTTTCTAAATTTCGTTTCTAAAACTTCCGCAGCCACGATAATTTGTCATTGTCGCTTCAGAAAACAAACTAGTTTATATTTCAGCTACAAAGAGCGAAAGCGGGCGGTGCTACGATACACACGTGGGACGTGTCGTGCTTATGTTTATTAGTTTGTTTTCTGTCGCTCGTAGTATTACATTGTGCAGCGTCGCGTCGCTTGCAAGTGGGACACAGCCTAAAACACAAAAAGCAACTGATGACAACAATCGAAAATCGAGCTACAAAATCAGTCATTAGAAAATGGATTTTTTTTTAATTTAATGAATGATGATTTTTATACAAAGCACGTAAAACCAAAGATTTCAAAAATAAAATAACAATTGTACACAAATACATATTCTTTTAATTATTTTCAAAATTTCTAATACTGGGAACGGATTAATTGATTTTCCATAAGATAAAATGGAAAACTGGATTCCAGGATACGAACTTTTCTAATTACGAATCGGGGCCAGGAACGAATTAAGTTTATAAATCGAGTACCATTATAAAATTCTTACAAATACAATTAATCTATGCATGTGTTTTAAACTGTAAAATGATTCCTACAATAAAAGTAACAAGAAAACATTGATTTCAATAACATAGGATAACAAATCAACTATTTTTTGAATTGATTTCCGTTTAATTCATATAAATCCATGCAAACAGAAAACTTTTCTTGAGTTTATTTCAACTAATAAATTCAGTCGCCATATTATTGTTTTACACTGATCTTCGTCACTCAAGACAGATTTTTATAAACAAAATTTTATAGGAAAAAATTGTTTACTGATAAATATTTTATTTCTTTTACAGTTAACTCTTCTGCTCCTTTAATGCGAATAATAAACTGGTTATTATATAAATAATAAACTGGTTATTATCGTTATAGTGATTTAGTTTATTATAGAATTCACAATCATCATATTGTTCATTTTTATGTGTCAATTCAGTTAATTTCTTCAAAACACGATAGGAATTTAATCTTAACAATGTTCATTTTAACCTTGATATATTTTCGCAAAAAAAAAAAAATTGCGGCGACGACCCAAAACATTTTGTTTTTTTTTTTTAGAAAATTATAGATATGTTCATTCAGCATTTCTTAAACTTGTATTCGTTTCCTCACTTTGACCTCGATATTTTTGTTTTAGTTATCTCCTTCTGCTTTTTTTTCCACAACTTGTTTGAGATTTATCAGATATAATTATAAAAAGTGTCTTTGAAACGTAATCTAAACTGGAAATTTTTAGCATCAATGCACATCAGTTGAAGGTAAATCTTTTAAAAAATTTTTTTTTTTTTTTAAATAATACTGGCGCAAATAAATCATACAATTTTAATATGCAAATTTTTTAATAAAAACGTAGGATTAAAATTAATATTATTGATTATCTAAAAATAGAGAATTCAGATACTATATTACATTTTTGATATTTTTGTTAGCTTATAAGATGGGGTTAAAAAACTTCACCTTATAAGCTACGAGATTAAAAGTTTAGCCATGTAAAAATGGCGGTCATTCAAATTTCAAAGATTCCATCTTAATATCTTTTGAACTAATTGAAAGATTATTTTGAAATTTTACAGAAAAGTCACCCCATTGATGAAAAATCTTAAAGTGACAAATTTTTAATTTTTTCCTTTTTAAAGGACTTCAGCCCTTTAAAAATGGTGTACGTTTAATCTTCTCAGATTTTTCTGAAAATATTTCAATTTTTTATGATATTTCTATGAAAAATGATCGTAATCATCGTTTCATTGAAGAAAATATTTTTATTGCTGCTTCTTTAATCTTTTAAAAATGGTAGATGTGTACCGAAAAAAGCGAAATTGCTTGTTTATGATGATTTGAACGAAAGATTGCTGTTATTTTACAGAGTAAATGAAGCAAACTTCGAAACTTAGAATAACAATAGCAATCTTAAATAGCTATTGTTAATTATCTTGTTCCGACAGTATCGTTTGTCCTGAAAAAAAGAATTGTATAATTATCTCTGGACTTGTCAGGTGTTAAACATGCTGTTACACAATACCGTTTTCTAATTTCAAGTTATTCTCGACTAGCTGATGCAGTTCGAGAAATTTTATCCTTCAGAACGTTTCTTACATTCTTGGCTAGCGTGAAAACAGATTTTTAAATAATTACACGAATACTTTTGGTTCCAGTTCCAAAAGTAAGAATGTCTCAGATGTTTCTACGTGTTTTATTGCTCATATTTTTAATAAAAGATAAAAATATGGAAAAATAATATTAAATCACACCTGAATTCATTAAAATTTTAATAATTTTATTATAAATTCAACAATTTATTTTCTATTTATTTAAACTGTGTCAATATTTATGATTACGTTGAATAATGACATCATAAAAATACAATGTTTGCGACAATTTTGAGTAATAACATTTGTTTTGACGATTAATAATTAATTAATTATCAAATAACAATTGTTATAATTAATATCATTTGCTGTATGCTAATTAACACTTGCCATAATTAATAACTAATATTTAAATGCGTGATGCATCATATTACTGGATAAACACTTAAGGTAATAAATAATTTATTAATTTAACTATTAGTAATTATTAAGTTCATTTATTCGTTTACTCGTTGTTTACTAGCATATACTTGCAATAATTACTTATTATTTAACGCTAATCATCATTTCTTGCATAGTTTACGTTATTTAGAATAAGGTAAAATCTTGTTTGGAAACATTAATAACCGAGACTTAACCTATTTGACATATAATCGAATTATGTTACTCTTCGTTAAGATAGTTTAATAACTGTTGGCATGCTTTATAAATATTTAAATCTGCCAGGAATCTTGATTATGTTAGAATATATCTCTGCTGTACATAGAAAGCATAGCTAAATAAGCGGCTTTGAAGTTGTAAATTATCTATAGCACATATCTTACGTATCCCAAAAACTTTTAAATAATTAACAGATTAATTGAATTGTAATATTCACGTTGGAATTTCCATTTTAATACTTTAAAAATCTACAGAATTTGTAGATTTTATAGCTATATTCATTTATAAAAATGAGATATTTTGAATGGATTTTAGCGTCGTTAAAAGCTAATGGTGATCTAATATTTTAAAATGTAGTTGTGGGAAAATATAAACATTTATACTAAAAATATAATTCACTAAAATAAAGTCTAAATAAATTGAATCTTTATAAATCCTGAAATTCTGTATAAGTTTAAAATACATAAAATTTCCGTATTAAAATGGAAACATTGTTATAAAAATGTATCTGAAACGTTTAAGATACGTAATAGAGTTAAGTTCTAATGCTAAAATCGGTTTTATGATGAAATCCAAAGTATTCTTATCATACTCTAGTTCTTTATGATTTTTTATAATTTTTTTCTTGTATGCTTTACTAATAAACTTACCTTTCTCTGTTTTGTAACTGATGTACTTTCTTATACCGTTATCAGGATAACAACGGTATAAGAGAATACATCAGTTACAAAACAGAGAAAGGTAAGGTTAACAACGATATAAAAAGAATAATCAATAACAAAACAGAAAAGGTAAGTTTATCAATGGTATAAGAGAATACATCAGTTACCAAATAGAGAAAGGTAAGTTCAACAACTGTATAAGAGAATACATCAGCTACAAAACAGAGAAAGGTAAGTTTACTAATAAACTTATCTTTCTCTGTTTTGTAGCTGATGTATTCTCTTATAGGACTTATACCATTATTATACTGATAATAACCTAAATATTCTTCATTAAAATTCTTTATAAAAAAAATCAAAACACTTATCGATCATTATAACAGATAATAAAAGCCAGCTAACGACCAATAAATTATATTTCTGCTAAAGCAATCTCGTATATCGTTACTGTTTCCAAACAGGATTTTCTATCACTTCATATACAACCTCTTGAAACAATAAGAAATAAAAATCTATCAATAAATAATAAATTAATATATCTTGTTATACATTAACAATTAATGAGTAACACTTATTGGTAAATTATTAAATAATAAATTAGTAATTATTAAGTTAATTTACTGCAATTGTTTACTCAATACTGTGCTTATTAATTATAGTAAGAGATATTGAATCTATTATTGGTTTTCCAGTCAATTTGCATAACAAATGTCGTTTCTCATTAGTATATTGTCTTTGTGACACCTGATCAGGTATTTTCACCTGAATCAGTGTCATCATAAAGATGAAAGAAATTGATTTGATTTTTTCCATTGTGACGCACTTTGCATAGATAATATCGACATTGACACAAGTAATTGAAATAAATAGAAAATAAATTGTTTAATTTACAATAGAATTACAACAGAGTAGCTCTATTTTTGCGTGAACTCGAGTGTGTTATTAAATTTTTATTTTTAAAAATAACACACGAGATAATTAAATTTTATGTAATCATTTCGATTATTGTCTGCAGTCTTAAACAATGCAAGTTATTTAAAACTTGCATTTTTAAATGCTTACATGATTTTATTCTATTAAAAAATAAACAGAATTTAATATCTGGTTTAGTGTTAAATATTTTGGATATTTAAAAATTATTTTTTTGCAATTTTTTTCGATTAAATCCAGATCACCTTGCGAGTAAAAACACTTTCCTTTTGTTATTATTAATTGCTCGGTTTGTAAAGAAATATTCATAAAATTCGAAGTTTCGACGAAATTACACGTGTTAATCGTTAGCTATTTTATATTGATGTGTCTCTTGTTATACTTCTCTCGTTGATTCCTGCATAATTTATTAATTAATGAGTAATTAAATTTTCTAAAAAATTATATAGAAAAAGAAAAACAAGACATATTTCCTCGTTAGACAATTCACAATTGTTGATTTGTATAATAGTTTATATAATCATTATTTTTACTTAATAGTCGGCTTACGTGTAACTTTGTGGTTGATAAACTTATAAATTGTTCGAACTACTACAAACGTCAGAATTACTGCAAAGAGAAGAACTGTTATATTTAGACTGTTGTCCATTAAAAACTGGGGAAAAAAGAGGAATAAATGCTTTCTTTCATTGTTGGAACAATCAAGAATTATTATTTAACTGAATGTGTTTACTTTTTCCATTAACCGAGTAGTTTCAAAAAAAAAAAAAAAATTCTAATCTATTTAGACGAATATTATGCACATTAAAGGAGAAGATTTTAGATTAATAATCATTTTTACACTAGAATCATTTTTACATTTTTACGGATTAAAACTGCTAAAAATTACCAGCCATTCAGCATGATAAAACATAATTTTATATTTAAAAATTAACTTTAATGTTTTTTTTAATTAAGCATAAAATAATTGTGATGTCTCCTTTATTACATGAGCGAAATTTGTTATAATTTGTATTAAATTATTAAAATTTAATTACTTTTTACACTTGAAAATATATTAGGTCAGCGGTTTCCAGACTTCTTGTGTCTGCCGCGCCCTCTTTTTTCATAAATAATTGGTACGCCCCCTCATTTTCATAACCGTCTAATTTTTAAATACTTTCTACTTATTAATGAGCGAAATTTGTTATAATTTGTATTAAATTATTAAAATTTAATTACTTTTTACACTCGAAAATATATTAGATCAGTGGTTTCCAAACTTCTTGTGTCTGCCGCGCCCTCTTTTTTCATAAATAATTGGTACGCCCCCTCATTTTCATAACAGTCTAATTTTTAAATACTTTCTACTTATTAATTTAATATTACAAAAGAATATATCATATTTTGTATAAATAAAGTTTTTATACGTAAAAAATTTATATTTATTATAGTGTAATAATTTTTAATACAATTAAAGAAAGATTAAAATAGAATGTGTTTAATACAACATGATATTTAATGCTATGGGTGGAAATTTATATTTATTATAGTGTAATAATTTTTAATACAATTAAAGAAAGATTAAAATAGATGATATTAAATGTGATGGGTGGGCTTGTTTTTCAGCATAAATTCTCTCAAATCGGGGTGTGATTGAAGATATCGCTACTCGCCATTCTTTTTCAATCACTAAGATCAATATTTTGTCTTTAAAATAGCTATAACAGAGAGTTTCTGGATAAATGAATATATGTACTGTATTTATAATCCTTTTGCCGATTCATTTTTTTCGACAGTAATTCGAATTTATTTTTTGCTTGTTTGTCTGAAAAAGTTTGTATCCACAGTTTGGAAAAAACTGTTATTAGGTGATTTATATTTTTGAAACTCGTGATCAAATATTTTTTATAAAATTATTTAATTATTAGTTTCTAAACTCAAGTATTCAAATACAGAGATATTCTACTTACGTTAAGCAGGAGAAATTTATATTTTTGAAACTCGTGATCAAATATTTTTTATAAAATTATTTAATTATTAGTTTCCAAACTCAAGTATTCAAATACAAAGATATTCTACTTACGTTAAGCAGGAGAAGTTCATTCTTCGACTATTATTAGTTATTGTGTAGGTTCAACTGTCAGATTAATGTATATCCAGGATCATGTATATCATCGCCTTCCTCAGAATTAATTTATTTGCTCTGATTGGTGAATTTCTTTTTCTTTTTTTGACACTGCCATTGACTTTGCATTGCAACCTTATCTGTTCTCATTTTTAATCTGATATTGAGCGATATTCAAACTCGATTATTTAAAGATATTAAAAAATTGTATACCGATTGATCTCGTTTATTGTATCAGAGACTTTCCTCGTACATAGCGGATTCATTATAGCTATCGTGTATAACAGTCGTAATTAGAAAAAGTAAAACAAAAACTGGTGCAGTAATTTTTTTTCATAATTTAATTCATAATAGGATTTTCATATTTATTTCGACTCGTACATGACACTAACACGTGTTGATCTATTTAACATTACAGTATTTATGTTTTTAGAGTATCCATAATCCTTGACAGTCAGGTACTGATCTTACTGATGAAGATTTTCCGTATTCTAAAAAAGAACCTATATAGGAGAGGAAGTCAGTCTCATAAAAAGTATTGGAGAGTACTTCCTCTCCGATATTTTATGAAATTGAACAGAATTATAAAAGTTAATTGAACATATTCAAAACTTTATGCACCTTGAATATGTTCAGTCGCTCGTGAAATTTTTTCATGATTGCAAGGACAAGTTTTTATTAATATTTTTGCTTCTGAATAATAACTGTTATTTCTTAATTGTTTACGCCTCAAAAGTATAGAAAATATCTATTATTCTCCACAAATTTTGCTTTAGTAATCAGGAAAGTGCCTAAAAGTTTGATGAGTATGGCTGGGGGGTCATCAGAGACAATGGAACAATATGTCAGAGCTTTAGATAGCGAATCGCCAGCCTTCAAGTACTTCCGAGACTTCTTCCTTAAGCTATCTGAGGCAAAGATGAAAGCTAATGTTTTCAGTCGAAACACAGATAAAAGATTTTGGAGTGCAAGGAATTCCATAAAATGCTTACTACGAAGAATGCGGCTTAGCATAGTTTGTCACATTGATTACGGATTTTCTGGGCAATCACAAGGCTGAAAAGTATATGGAACTAGTTGAGACTCTGGTGAAGAATTACTGCAAAAATGGACTGAAGGATATCCCTCAAATTCCATATCCTTGATGCTTATCTTGATGAATTCAAGGAGAATATGGGACTGTACTTGGAAAAACAAGTCGAGCGCTTCCACAGAATATATTAGAATTTGAACACGCTATCAAGGGCAGTATAACGAGATCATGATGAAAAACTATATGTGGAGGCTGATTACTGAAGTAATTTGCAGTATAGTCGTAAATCCTGAAAAACTAATCGTTTCTAAATCTTTTGAGATCATTTTTATATAACTGTAGTATAAATACATATTAATTTTGATTCATATATGGTGTTTTCCCCCCTGAATTTGTATGAACGAAAAGACGTAAATTTGCTCATTTTTTCATTGGAAATAGGTAAATTTCGAAATATCACTGTCTGTCACGAAAGCAAATTTTGTGGGAATAATAGCCATTTTCTAAACATTCTAGATATAAGCAATGAGAAAATAACACTACCCAGGAACAAAAATTTTGTGTTATAGTGTTATGTTTTTCCCCTATCTCCCTATTTAATTGTAAGAGTAATTACATAGTGAGAAATGCGAAAAAAACATAATTGAAATAATGTAGTAAAGATTTTTAATAGTCTAAAATGCTATAGATCAGGTGTCGGCAAACTTTTTTTGTAAAGGGATACATAGTAAATATTTTAGTTTCCACAGACCAAGGAGCATACTCTGTAGCTAGGCCTACATAAATAACAAGCAAAAAACAAGTTTTTACAAATTTATTGAACATAATATACCATAATAATCAATATAATAACAAAAACTAATAAAAAAAAGAATAGATTATAATTGTTTGAAATACAGCTCTACTAATGGGATGAATGGAATTAGTTTTTTTTTTTGGGAACATATTTCACCAAGCTAGGGTTCAAAGTTAGTACTCTCTATCATCAGAATTACACATGATATTATAAACTCTGCCTAATTTTAACTGCGACTGCGTAAAGTAACAGCAGAGGCCACCAGGAGCGTGCGAATGAGAAGCTTCAGGAGCGCCACATGAGATCTTTCTCGAAACTCCGCAATTGGGCTGTCAGCCGTTATAGCGGGTACTTTAAAATTAAAAAAAAAAAATTGAAATTGTAAATCCATTCTTAGCTCACGGGCCTTATAAAAAGAGGCGGCGGGCCAGAGTTGGCCCGCGGGAAGTAGTTTGCCAACCCCTGCTATAGTTGTACAGATCTCCAAATTGAGTATGAATGCAATGGTTTGAGGAACTAAGACAAATATTTAGCAATAAGACCGGCGTAGCTGAAAACTGAGAGGCCCCCGCAAAAATGTCGATGGGGCCCCCTCATTTTAATTTATCATATAATTTATTTCAAACGCTATCTGTAACGCAGGGAGTCGACGTACATTTATAATAAATGTCGGCGTAAAAATGATTTGCTTAAACATAAACGATCAAAACCCTGTAACTCTGGGTGTCAACGTTTATTTAAAAGGATGTCGACGTAAAAAAAACCTAACGCATAATTTGATTTACTTGTTCTATGTATAAGATTTTAAACTTGTGTCGTATAGATGTATACAGCTTAGTTTGTGGTAGCTTGCCACTTTCGAGAGCACTGTATTAGACGTACTGTAGCGCTTTAATCAAACAATCGCTGCACTTGAAACATAAAAAATGTATGTGAAAACAATACATAAATTGTTCCAGCTAACGAACGCCGACGCCCTGCATTAAATAGGTTTAACTGTTCTGCGTTAAAATCGAGGTTTTTGAGTATTGCTTGTTTGGGTTTTAGAGGTTTTTCTTCAGGATGAGTTGGGGCCCCACGAAGCTCGGGGCCCCCCGAGTCGCGGGGTCTGCTGACCGTCAGCTACGCCACTGAGTAAGACCATGCACATAACAAATTATTGTTATCATTCAAATTCTAAAATTTATGAAGCATCCTATGCATAAAATAAGTGTCTCTTGTGTTAACATCAATAAACAAAAAATTGTTCATAAACATAGAATTTTGTTAACCATCTCATCATTACGATACATAAAATTTCATTATAATGTTGTTCACTTCTATGAAGTTCAGTTATTTATTTATAATTTAGCCTTTATTAACTTATCTACTTATTAACTAATGAAATTTTTGTAATTTTTCCCCCTTTGAGAATAGTCAATAAGAAATTTCGTCTAATTGAATACTTAAAATTCGAATATTCTTCATATTAGAGTACATTTAGACATACTATGGATATAAAATGAATGTGAAATTCATGCAAATAAATAACATAAAAATGTTTATTTAATATTATGAATAATTTTTAAAAAGTTAAAAAATAACAAAATCATTTTTTCTTTCATTTTTAATAAATCATCGATATCCTGAAATGTAAATTAAAAATGAAAATCAGCTATCAATTTATAATGAGTTAACAACCTCTTTATAACTTTTCATTTTTAATAAATCATCGATATCCTGAAATGTAAATTAAAAATGAAAATCAGCTATGAATTTATAATGAGTTAACAACCTGTTTATAACAAACTTATCATAATATCATATTAAAAGTTGATTTTTAAATTGTTTTTTTTTATTATAAATAGTGATTTTCTGTGGATAATTCCTATATATTTTGTTTGTAAACGGGTAAATAAGGCTTCTTTCTGTGATCCCTTCATCTATCTTACTAAGATGTCGGTAAAACTGAGATAAATACATTCGTGATCTGAGATAGAATAAGTCGGCCAAATGGCTGCATAATAAAGCGTTCATTTACCACCTTAGAGAACCGAAATTTAAATCCGGGTCCCACACCCCCAATTCTTCAAAACGAGTCCGAACCCCAAGCATACAGTTGACCTCACTGCAACCTGTGACGGGATCTATAAGCCGCTAGGTAAAGAATATCTCATTAGAATATGGCGGCTTAAACAAACTAACCTAACCTAACCTGAGAAGAATCATTGAACTTACTTTAATTTACGAAAAACTGGCTTTAAATATGTTTTTCATTACTCACAGAGATTTACAGTAGTATTCTTATTAAAAAAATATTCTAAAAATTTTAATACAGTTTTATATTTAACATATAACAAACTTCTAGATTAAAGCAAAGAGAAAGCGATCAAAGAGTATCTTTAATTAAAAACCATCAGATCTTTTTGCCGGACCCTGTATATAATATACATAATATTTTGATTTCCATAATATTTCGATGACCTACTCAAATGCGCTAATGAAGAAGAACATGTGCAGTACCTCCACCAAGTGCTACACCGCCTTAGAGACAATGGTCTAAAACTTAACCCGGAGAAATGCTTGCTAGGACAATCAATGATCCCCTTCCTGGGATGCCTCATAACCCCCTCAGGCGTCAGACCTCTTCCGGAGAAAACTAAGGCCATAATATCCTTTCCAAAACCCAACAACCTGTCACAGCTTCAACGTTTTTTTAGCTATGTTGAATTTCTACAGACGATTTCTCCCAAAAGCCGCCAAAATTCAAGCTCCCCTGCATGAATTGCTTAGGGACCCCAAAAAGAATGATAAGCGCCCGGTCCCCTGGACTGAATCCAGCACAGCCGCATTTGAAAAATGTAAGACTGAGTTGGCCCAAACAGCCACTCTGGCCTTTCACCCTCCTGGACAGCATCTCTACCTCCTTGTCGATGCGTCCGACAAGGCTATAGGAGCGGTTTTGCAGATCCAGAACATGAAGGATCCGCAACCATTGGCATTCTTTTCCCGAAAACTCACACCAACGGAACAGAAATACAGTACGTATGATCGAAAGTTACTGGCCATTTATTCCGCCATTAAATACTTTTGGCACAGCGTAGAGGGACAACAATTTACCATTCTTACCGACCACCGCCCCCCTTACATTTGCCTTCAGAGCAAAAAGGGAACCTGCTTCCCCCAGGCAACTCCACCACCTTGATTACATTGCACAATTTAGTACGGATATACAACATATTGCCGGACAGGACAATCTAGTTGCGGATACCCTTTCCCGGATTGACAAGATTAACATCAACCAGCCACTTGACTTTGATGCTATTGCAAAGGAACAAAATCAAGACAAAGAGATGCAATGACTCTAACTGCTCCCTGAAACTGAAGCCAATGAAGCTCACTCCAAACTTGCAGATTTTATCTGATACAAGCAATAATAAGATACGTCCGTACATACCTAAAAGATTCCATAGACAAGTCTTCCAATCTCTACACAACCTTGCACATCCTGGCACTCATGCCACCAAAAAAATGATAATGGACCGTTATGTATGGCCATCTGTGGCTAAAGATGTAACCAAATGATCTCGAGCATGCCCCGATTGCCAACGATCCAAGGTTACACGTCACAACCACAGCCCGATACAGCCCATCCAGATACCACCCTTATGGTTCGATCACGTCCACATTGACTTGGTGGGACCATTGCCCCCATCAAATGGCTTCAACTACTTGCTGACATGTGTGGACCGATTTACCAGATGGCCAGAGGCCTTACCTATACCAGACATCTCAGCGGAGACCGTTGCTCACGCATTTCTCGAACATTGGATTGCACGCTTCGGAACTCCGTCCATTCTAACAACAGACCAAGGACGACAATTCCAGTCCTCACTTTTCTCAGCGCTCACATCGCTGCTTGGAATAAAACATATACGTACAACCCCGTATCACCCATCTAGCAATGGACTAGTTGAACGATTCCACCGCTCCCTCAAACAAGCCATTAAATGTCACAACAACACACGCTGGACAGAGGCTCTACCATTAATCCTCCTAGGACAGATCTGCCTTCCGTCAGGACCTACAATGTATCACTGCTGAACTGGTATATGGATCACCCCTTAGGCTGCCGGCTGACTTCCTCTCCACGTCCACAATCCCGACAATTGAACTTCCAGAGTTTTTACAACGCTTACATGAAAACATGCGAAACTTAACTCTTCAGCCCTCCAGTGCTCATACGAATATTATATCGTTTATTCACCCCCGGCTGACTTCCTCTCCACGTCCACAATCCCGACAATTGAACTTCCAGAGTTTTTACAGCGCTTACGTGAAAACATGCGAAACTTAACTCTTCAGCCCTCCAGTGCTCATACGAATATTATATCGTTTATTCACCCAGCCCTGGACAACTGCTCGCATGCCTTCATACGCTGGGACAGTATAAAAAGAGCACTGCAAGCACCATATGAAGGTCCATACAAGATAATAGTCAAACACTCTAAACATTTCACCCTAGACGTTAATGGAAAACACACTACCATCTTAGTGGACCATTTAAAATCAGCCTTCTTTGCAAATGATGAAGCTATCACATCATCTGTTAACATACCCATCATCGACCAATCACGATCCTCTAACACCCATCAACTCCAGACCCCAACGCCACTACGAACAATAAATCTCCACCTCCAGTCACAGTGACCTGTGCAGGACGGCATGTCTATCCTAACCCAAGGTACCTGTAATCCTCCGTACCTTTGGCTTGGGGGGAGTACTGTGGAGACCCACAGATGGCGCTCCTGTGTCACCGGAAACTAAGTCTGACTTTTGTTCCGGCCACAGGAGATAAAAACTCAACCCGACCACGAGAACTTCACTTTTAGAAAAATACATCCACAATACCAAACATTTCTAATCCACCAAACAGCTCGGAGGACAAAGTGAACCTAAAACCTCCATATCAGAAACAGAAGAAGAAGAAGAAAAAGAGAACTTCACTTTTTGGTCGTCGGACTGGTCGTGCTACAAAATTGTATTCTGTATCGTGCTACACAATTGTATTCTGTATGTTTTAGTTATAGAATAAAAAGTGAGAGAAAAGGACTACAAATTCTTGATGATAATCCACAACTTTAAAGTACTTGTCTCAATAACAAGCTGTTCAACAATACTATTACTTTTTCAGATAGAATTTTCTCATCAGAGTTGATGAGCTAGATAGAAAGCTAGAAATTAGACTTAATTGAATAGATAATAGTTTTATTAAATTGATTTAAAATTTTTAGTCTCAAATTTTATTAAATACAATTTTATAAAGAAAAGCTTTTATTTATAAAACTTTTAATAAAATGCAAAATAATTAGTTTAACTTAAATCAATATAATATATTTAAATTGATTTATTATTATTAAATTATATTTTATTATTTTTAAATTAGGTAAATTGCCATAATCTTTCAGGAGATCTTCCAGGAGCTACTGAAGCACGATTTAAAACAACTTTTGATAAAGGTAAAAATAATTAGGTTTTTTTTTATTTAATCAGATTTTTAGCAAAACATAATGATCCATTTAGATACCAATGGTTTCTGTAGATAGTGCATTGTGTATCTAATTCTGTAACTAGATACATAATGCTTCAGACAGTTTTATTAAATTATATAGAGGAAAATAAGTCAAGTAAAGCTCTAAAAAAAGTTATAGTAGTGTTTGTGATTGTAATTAAACTAACATAATTATAATGATTTCAATAAAAATGTAAAACAAAAAATTTTTGATTAAAAAATACAAATTTCAGATAATAAGCAAATTTAAAATTTTACAAGCTAACTAGATTCTTAACTGGATATATCTAGATTGAAAATTAAATTGAAAGCATAATATTGAAGTTCAAGAACAAACCAGAACTTTTGCTATATATGCATCAGTGCTACAATAAACAGAAAAGCAATAACAAAAACCAAAATCAAAATGCTAATTACAAATAAATTTTTTTTGTGTATTAGTATACATCTGATCAGGACTTTATAAAGCTGATAACAATTTCATGAATGATCCATTATATATATAATTATGAAATAAAGAATGGTAATCTAGATGCTAAATATCTTTTCAAAAATATTTTAAAAACTATATGATAGTCATTCAATCAATAAATCCTTGTGTAGAGATAAAAGATGGCTGGATTAAAATTTATCCTTTCCATAATAACAATTAGGAATATCATTGATCATATGCCATCTGCCTTAATTTATAAATTTTTAATTTTTTTATAATTAATTCTTAATTAATTATATTTATTATTAACTGATTAATACAATAATATATATTTTCAGCTATCATGTGTGCTCCTTGTATTTTATTATTAAGAAATATTGAAATAATAAGAAAGGATGAAGATTCTATAGATGATAATGGTAATGACTTTATTATTATATTTTTACATACAGTCAATTCTCGGCATTCGTGTATTTGACTATTCGCAAAAATTTATTTGTAATCACACATTCGATTTTCGTGGCACTTTCATGCTTATTTGTGGATTCTCACTGAATGGCAAAAATACTGTTATAAATGTTACTTTTACTCATAGTCTCTGTGTCATTCTGCCTGAAAGGTCTCATTACCTATCCTTGCTCACTCCACAGATCACAGGTAGGCTAAAAGCTTGTTCTTATTGTCTGCAGGTCCCATAGATTAAATGTGACCCTATGCTTAAACACAGCTCAAATTTAGGTGCTTAACTTCCTGTACATTTAGTCAACTTGTTCCAAAGACTGCTTATACTCTTACTCAATATTACAATTTAACTAAAGCACTACCAGCAGTTGAGGAAAAATTCTTTAATATACAAACGTTTTCAGCACAATAGCCATCATCATGCTGCACAATTAGAGTTAGTTAAATTGTAATATTCCTGTGCATTTATTCCTTATGTCGAGATTTTAAAAAATCTAAGGCAAAAATCGATACAGAGAAGACAGACACAGTTTTTCAATACAATTTAGGAAGACACTGTGTCAACTGCCACATCAAACAACTATCCATCAAAACTAAGATTTTATTTACTACAGAGTTAGTGAGTTTTAAAAAATTAAATAAAGATTATTGTAATTATAATACTGTATATAGGACTCTACACTGCATATATTATAATTATTTGTAAGTACTATAATACGCATTAAAGTATGAATATGATGTAGATGTAGGAAGGGGAGGAGCTTTTTCAGCCCTAGCACTGCAACTGCCAAAGGTCTATTGTGCATCCCCCACAGAATCATCCCAGAAGTTCCATCTTAATCATGAAAGACAGTATCTTCTTCAATGGGTCTATAGCAAAATTTTCTGATGTAGGGAAATAAACCCCAAGAAGATCATACCTTAGCCAAGAAAGGGCCTCACATTCACACAAAATGTGAAGAGGAGTTTCATCCTCATCCTGACATCTTCTACAAGTAGAGCTATTAGCAATCCCAATTAAATGAAGATGTCTTCTAAGATGAGTGCCAGTAAGGAGCCCTTAACAATCCTAACTTCATTCTTATGAAGTGAGAGCAACTCTTTAGTTCTCTGAACAGAAGAATCCAAAATGAGAGCTTTTGCCTGCGTAAGACCAGGAGTAGACCTCCAGTAAACGAGATGCTGGATTGTCAACCAGTCCCTGACAGCCTGCCCAAATGCATCAGATCTGATGTCCAGGGCAGGGTCAGGTCCAGTAAAGGGACGAGAAGCCCCTTCCTTGGCAAGCTCATCAGCAATCTTATTGCCCTCAATCCCCTTGTGCTCTGGCACCCAAACAAGTTGCATCCTGTTCCTGGTAGCCAGTTCCTCAATGAGAAGATGACACTCCCATATAAGCGTAGAGGCAAAGCGGGAACTATCAAGATCTTTAAGAGCAGCCTCACTATCAGATAGGATAGAAATATGTTTATTGATATATCTCCTATCAAGGTTAATTTTAACACATGCAGAAATAGTAAAAATTTCTGCCTGGAAAACAGCAGCAAACCACCGAGGGAATAGGAATAAGACATTCTAGTCCCCTTGTAGTAAACCCCCACCCCAAAGTATGAATATGGATATGAATACTATTACTATTATAGATCATGAATAATGATTGTGTTTTCTCGAACTTTTTGCTTTCTTGAGATTCCCTTTTGAAAATTCTTGAGAATCTCGAGATTTCAATAAAAATGTTCAGTTAAAAAAAAATGTGTTTTAAATAAAGATAAAAGCAAAATGAGACAGAAAAAATCATGCAAAATGAAAACAAATAATATTGGTTTCAACCCAATATTATTTGTTTTCATTTTGCACGATTTTTTTTTATTTAATAATTTTTATATTATTATTATGATTTATTTTTATTTTATATTATTAT
>AYEL01060330.1:0-28195 GCA_000484575.1 Olivierus martensii | reverse complement strand
GTTGTGTGGCGAGAAAGAAGCCATATCTGAAGAAGTGCCATAAAAAAGCACGTTTGGAATTTGCAAAGAAATATATCAAAGAACCAGAAACCTTTCTTAATAAAGTTTTATGGTCTGATGAGACAAAAATCAACCTCTTCAATAGTGACAGTAGGTAGTTTGTTTGGCATTTCAAAAATGAAAGAATTCAAAGAAGATTGCCTGGTGCCAACTGTGAAGCATGGTGGTGGTAGTGTACTACTTTGCGGTTGCATGAGTGCAACTGGGCCTGGAGACCTTGAAATTATTGATGGAATCCTTAATTCTGAAAGATATAAGAAAGATAGGAAAGATACAAGAACATAGCAGAATTAAAAAGGTTTTGTAAAGAACAATTGGCAAAACTCGACATAGACTTTTGCAGGAAGCTTGTTGAAGGCTACCAAAAACGATTACAAGCTGTAATTTCTGCTAAAGGTGGGCATATTAAATATTAATTGTAAGGCATCAATACTTTTGTCCACCTTATGTTTTCAGTTTTTGTTTGTACAGAAATAAATAATTGCTATTTCTGATTGAATGTGCTATCCTTACTATTCTTTGCTCTTTCCAATTTCATAAACAGGGTTTGAAAACGTTACATTAAGCTCGAACACTAATATTGCCAAAATAATAATAAAAAAATGGGGATATCAATACTTTTGTCCACCGCTGTATGTCAATATGTCAGCTGCCATATTAAACATCCTGCAACATCAAACAACTACCCATCAAAAGTAAGATTTTATTTACTACATAGTTATTGTTTAAAAAATTAAATAAAGATTACTGCGATTATAATATTGTATATAGTACTGTACACTGCATATGTAGGGGTCAGCAAACCCCCCCTATGTGTCGTCTTTAAGAGGAAGAATGTGATGACGCTGTTAAAATAACAGATGTATTTGATATCGTTATTATCTCTTTCGAGGTAATAAATTTAAGATAGTGTATTCAGATGTCTTTTGTAAGTAAAGCCCAAGATTCGACATCTGACCTGTTTAGAACTATCTAGAAATGGTGTAATGTAACCCCTGCCTGGGAAAGGTGAGGAAGAGGTTACAGGAATAACATAGCGAGGATATGTAACTCCTGCCTGGGAAAGGTGAGGAAGAGGTTACAGGAATAATATAGCGGGGACGACGCAAGTTGACGCTTTTTGGTTCTGTGTCTCACTTTGCTCGTCTGTTACTTCCAGCTCTGTTTGTTAACAAATTCTCCGCTTCGCCGATTTATTTCCTACATAGTTTACTTCTTCAGGAGTATAATTCTTCGTTGCTGAATAGGCTTTAGAGTAAGAAATGCGGTAACTGCATCACCTGTACTGTGTGTATTGTTCCCTAGAGACTAAAGACTGTTGTGCAAACTTCAAGCTTGTTTCAGGATTCATCAAATTCGAAGACTTGTGCCCATCAAGGTATTGCTCTCTATTTGTCGGTATTGAGTTGTAAATAGAAGTCTCTCTTATGTTTTTTTTTATAATAACAAAAAAGAAGCTGTTGAATTTACCTTCAATGTTGTTCTCCATTTCTCGCTGAGACGCCTCTGACAGTCATCCTTACTCGCGCGTAACATGAACCGCTCGTAGGTTGCAATACCTGTTGTTTTCCGCATTTCCATTTCCTTCCGCCCGGAATTCCACACATATACTGTAATTATTTGTAATTACTGTAATACACATTAAATAAGGTGTCTTTAAACAGAAAAACACAGATAAAGCAAGGATGGAAATGTTAGGAAGAAAGGTTCGAAGGAACCTAACTCTATATTTCCCATAAGCACAATGGTTCAGTATTTGAGAAGAATTTACAGAACGTAAATACCGCAAATAACAAGAATCGACTGTATTTGTTTTGGCTTTGTTATGTAAACACTATCACAAATCTGCCTATGGCACAACATGACAGGTCTACAATACTAGAAATCTTTAAAATTGAAATGTAGAATTTTTTTAATTCTCAAGATATATAAGAATTTTTCTCAAGAATCGGTAATCTTGAAATAATAGTAATTAAAAACGATAAATTGTGCAAAAATGAAAGATTTTTGCACAATTTATTGATCTATGTATTATTTTAAGTTTGTATGCCTATTTTAAGTATTATTTTATGATTAAATTCAGATAATTTTCTTTTTAAAATATAAAGTTAATAGATGTGACTCAAATAAATTATATTTTATTCGCTCAGTTTATTAACTCGAAGATTTTCACAGTGCCAAAATAATTGATGTATCAGTATGAAATTTTTAAGATACGAATTCGTAGAATTTTTTTAATTCTCAAGATATATAAGAATTTTTCTCAAGAATCAGTAATCTCGAAATAATAGTAATTAAAAACTCTCGAGAATCGGAAATAAAATTTTCTTATAAATCTCGAGATTTCTCAAGACAGGAATCTCGAGCACAATCACTAATCATGAATTTGTAATAGTTCTCTGTATCATTCTCGTTTTATGACCTATGCATATCTATATCCAATATGACCCTGTCAAAGCGAGAAAAGAAGAGAAAAGTAGACTTGTATTTTGTTTATTATTTTAGTAGGCCTATCTACAGGAACATAGTGTGTGCCCCTTGGCCCATGGAAACTAAAATATTTATTATTTGACTCTTTACAAAAAGGTTTTCTGACCCCTGTTATAAAGCATTCCATTCAAAATATTCGGCGCACAGTGGTTACCGCGGCATATATAATTAATAAGCCATGAAAAAAGACGGAAATAGTTCCCTCTTTTTTCATTAAAGAGGGAGTTAAGAGGGAAATAGGAATTTAAGAGGGAATTTCATTTAAGAGAGAACTAAGAGGGAACTATTTCCCTTTTAATTCCCTCTTTTAGCAGGAGGAGTTAATCTATCTATTTAGATAGATTAACTCCTCCTGCAAATATTAAAAGATCGAACAAATCGACAGAATTCTAATAGAGAAAGAGAGACGAAGAAAGAAACATACGAAAAGACACATTTTTCAAATGGAAAACGTATCTATACGGAATTTTCAGAATACATTGAAGAAAATCCTGAATGTCATTTAAAAGGTTACAATTTAAGAAAAAGAGAAATTAAGTACAATGCTATGAACTGCCCGAGCAACGCCGGACACGGGTCTGCTAGTATTATATAATTTCAAGTTAATGAATAGTATATTATTGTAATCATAAATAGTTCACGATATCTGAAGTAAAAAGGATGCCCGCGTGGTAAAGCTGTGATTTACCACTCTGGAGGATCCGTTTACAAATCCGGGTCCCACACCTCCAGTTTTTCAGGAATCCAGGCCTGGTCCGTTGAACCCCATCCTTCAATCATCCGGTTGCCCCATCATGGGTGTTGGCCAGTCTATGATGGGCTCTATAAGTGGTCGCCGCCAGATACAGAATATTCCTTTCGTGCAATGTGGCGTCTCAACTAACCTAACCTGACCTGAAGCGAAAAGAAAATAAAACCACTCACAAAAAGAAAAACAAGTCGTTATTTACTTGAAATATTATAACTAAAATATCAGATATTTATATTATTCATAATCATAAAGTTGTTAATGAATTATGATTTCAAAACCAATACTGTAGTTGAAATTTCACTTACTTAGCTTCTTAGAACAATTCATTGAATAAGATTTTCAATCTCACAAAGATGCCTAAATGAAAAATGAAACAAAATAACAGATCAGCTGGATATCATATTAGATTAGCAATAGAATAATAAAATTTTAAACCACAAAATAGTCATTATAATATTAAAATAAATTATTCTTAAATTCATTGCTGAAATATGAAAAATTATTAAAGATTTTATCAAATTTTGTTTGAACGGCGCTAGCTATTAAATAAGAGGGATTAAAAGATATAATCTCTGGAGATCTAGATTTATCTTGAATGGCCTGAAACAGTTTAATTTTATCAATACAATATTATATATGCCTGTCTACGACATCAGAGGTGAATCATACAATACGAATATTTATGCAACTTGGTTGTTATATCATATTTATAACAAATAATCCTACTTCTCAAGTTTGTTGATTGATAGTGGACAAATTGAAACCTTATCATAGGCTATTCATATCAATGGAGAACAGACTGCTGGACTCAGACAACCAATATTTTTCAGAAGACGGGATCTGGACTTGATCCTCGGTCCTCTGGATGCAAAGCTAAATCGTTTCCAGTTGGCCAATCCGGTTGACATCACAATAAAATCAAACTAAATTAAAATATTCCTTGAACTTTGATCTGTCATATTGGTTCCGCCATTTTGAATTTGAAAATTTTCATCAAATTCATAATCTGTAGCTCCAAAAATCTTTCTAGATATTTATTTCTTCAAAATAAAACTAGCATTAAAAAATCGACAAATTTAGAATCTACTACTTTTATTGATCCACTTTTGAATGCAATTTTTCACAATGTATGGAAAGATATTTTTCTTTACATAAAACACTTAATTAAACGATGTTAATCAATTTAAATTTAAAATAAAAAACTCGATAATAATTAATAAGGAGATTTCTTTCGATTAAAGCCATTATTACAGATGCGTTATAGTTTTTGACCATTGCTTGATGCAACGTGCACTCTATATTTCCGTGAATCATGGTTGTATAATACATCAATGATTCACGGCAATATAGAGTCCAATAGATTCATTAAGTTAATGATTATTAGGGTCAAAATAAAATAGATTCACGGCAATATGCTGTGAATTTATTTTATGTTGTAGGTTCGGCAGAATTCTCCAATTATGGGTAATTTTAATGAGGGATTTGGAGAGGAAAATTATAATGGTAGAGTATATTTTCAGATAAAAAATGGGAGAATCTAGAAAAATTCTATTTTTAAATAAAATGAAGTTTTAAGCTCTAAATTTTTATTTATTTTGCGGGTGACTCACTAGGACTATCTCAAGATGACGCTGTGCGCTAGAGTATTTAGAGTATTACTCTAAACTATTTAGTGCTGATTTGACATACAAAACTCTTTTTAATAAACAATTGTTTTATTTCTGTTATTTAAAAAATTCTATTTTATTTGAAAGTTTAATTAACCATTTATTGTAGCCTATAGGTGCAATAGACCAACGTTTTTTAAACTTTTTTAACTTCTACTCACTGCAAGAACTATATTTTGTTCTGTGACCCAATATATACATGTAATAAATCAAAGACAAAGTTTGAGTGAATTCTTATATTCATTTATTCGTCATTAACCTATGCTACATATTTGTACTTTTTTAACTTCTACTCACTGCAAGAACTATATTTTGTTCTGTGACCCAATATATACTGTAATAAATCAAAGACAAAGTTTGTGTGAATTCTTATATTCATTTATTCGTCATTAACCGATGCTACATATTTATTAGGATGGTACATATTGGTACAAATGAACTGCTTTCAAAAAATTTTATTTTATAAACTGTATTCCTGACATATTTGAGCATTTTTTCAGTTCATCGCGACCCGCAGTTTGAAAAACCCTGCAATAGAGTATTTCTCTTCTGCTATTGCAAATGAAGTATCTAATATTCGGAAAATAATTTTTGCACTACTAGTAGAATAAAAACATTTCGAAAGTCATTAATAATATGCTCTTAAAAACTGTATGAAAGAATTTGACCAAATTAAACGAGGTTTCACTGCAGGAAAAGTAAACAACGCACTAACTCAGAAAAATGATGCAAAAATGGTATACACTGATGCACTGGGGAAATGGCGAACCTGTAGCACGTTGGAAAATTTTTGGGTATACAAAATTTGAAATTGATATACAAATAATCACTCGCAACTCGGATAATTGGTGAACTCCCAATTTTCCGAGTTGCGAGTTTTCGATGTTTTATCTTAATTCGATATCTAAAAGAATTTTAAACGTCTTAGATTCGTTTCTTTATTATATCTTAGATAATTGGCCATCAAAATTAGAATCGTATTAAAATTACAAACATTGCAAATAATTTCTTACTGAAAAAATAAACAAATTTCTTGTTTCTTTTTCAATAAATCATAAAACATTAATTTTGAATATATATATTGGGTTGGCCCATAAGTCCTGGTGTTTTTTAAGCGAAAATTTTGCGTGAAAAATAAAGTGTTTTGGCAATGCGTTTTATGTTATTCAATAGAGAATTATGTGTTCTACAAAATAGTATGTTTAGTTTTTTTATGCTGCTATACTTTCTATTCTTTTCAGATCATTAAAATGGAGTGTCAAGTCGACAAAAAGAGCAATTTCGATACCTTCTGCTTTTTGCGTTTAATCGAAGTGCCAAAGCCACAGAAGCTGCTCGAGAGATTTGTGAATCCCTCTCGAATGCATTGCATGGCGTTTCGTTCAATAATGACGTGGAATTGAAGGCTTGACTGGACAATTTCTTCGAGTGGAAACCAGGTGATTTCTATCGTCAGTCTTGGTGTTTTTTTTTTAAGAGAAAATTTTGTGTAAAAAATAAAATGTTTTGGCAATACGTTTTATGTTATTTTCTCTTAAAGAAGAGAAAATAACATAAAACATATTACGTGCTCTACAAAATAGTGTGTTTAGTTTTTTTATGCTGCTATACTTTGTTCTTTTCAGGTCATTAAAATGGAGTGTCAAATCGACAAAAAAAGAGCATTTTCGACACCTTCTGCTTTTTGCATTTAATCGAGGTGCCAAAGCCACAGAAGCTGCTTGAGAGATTTGTGAATTCCTCTTGAATGCATTGCATGGCATTTCGTTTAATAATGACGTGGAATTGAAGGCTTGGCTGGATGATTTCTTCAAGTGGAAATCAGGTGATTTCTACCATTGAGGCATTGAACAGCTTGTTGAATGTTGGGAAGAACTTGTAAACAACAACGGTGAATACATTATTGATTGATTCGTTGTTCATTTCTTGTTTATTTTTGTGGAAACCTAAACTTAAAAAAAACGCCAGAACTTATGGGCCAACCCAATATATATGCAATTTATTTACTTTTTAATTTAAATTCATATTATCCATAATTCCTATTTTTTTGAGTAGTTTAGTAGTTATCCGGGGAATCGGTTATCTAGGGAAATTAATTTTTTTAATACTCTGGTTACTCGAGCGTGTATTACATTATTTAAAATTCGGATTGTGGTTTTTACAAAACTTTTGCGAATTTTGACATGCAACCTTAAAAAGGTTCGCCAGCCCTGCACTATACTCCTACCACTAAGTTCATGTGCATAACAGCGTGTCTCTAAAACTTGATATATCAGAACGACTTATGAAAAGTTAATGCCAGTTTTTATCCGTTTAGATTGTTATTTTTAACAGTAAGATTTTTTGGGGCTTAATGCCGTTTTCCACCTGGTAGGTACTAAGTGGCAAGACGCTCTAATGCTCTCCACGGCCGCCTATACCCTGGTCGAGTGGAGGATGGGTTCAACGGGCCGGGCATGACCCCTCCTAAAAAACTCTGCAAGTATATTACAGCACACTTCCACTATGATCATGCCACAAACTCTGTGGAAATCTAAATTTAAAAAAAAAAAAAAAGACAGAACTTATGGGCCAATCCAATATCATCCAAATTTTATAATTAATGTCTTTTTTATAAAGATTAGATGTGATATCTACCTATAAGAATTAAAAAAAGTAAATTGTTACTAAACACTACATAAATCCACAAAACTTTCATTTCAATATATATATATATGTGGTAACGTCAAAGTCTTCCCACATTTACGGATTGATACAAATTAATAAAAACGTCAGAGCGTAAACGAAAACTTTATTACAAATCAAAACCAAAACCAAAGAACATAGTGGCCAACAACTCTTGTTGCCAACTGAACAAAAAATAAATAGAAATAATTAATAATTAAAACAAAGATATTTCATTATACCACATATATATATATATATGTGTGTGTGTGTGTGTAGGTGTAAGCATAGGCCATTTTTTTATTTAAACTATAATATGCTGATTTTGACAACCCAGAGTTGAGATTGAAATATGAATTTTAAATGTAAATATAAACATAGTTTTTAAATTTACTAAAATTACTACTAGAAACACTAGTAAGCAAAATAAAATTTTAGCAAGTTATCAATATGTCAATATAGGCAGTCCCTGACTTATGTAAATTTAATTTTTATAGCATAAATGATACTGTATTTGTAGGTAACAAATTCAGAAATGTAGTTTACTTTATTAAAATTTCATATCATTTGACTTATTTATTTTTTGGTGTATTTGCTGATTTTAACATATTACTGGTATGATATCATTCCATTTGGCATTGTCTCATTTTCAGTCATGGAACAATATAGCACCATAATATTGTATTCTGGGAATCAGAACTCTGGATGTAATTAAGTTGTAATTAAGATATAATTAAGACAAAACAAAAGAAACGAGAGATATAGAAAAGAATTTAGAAGGAGGGAGCGACACACTGTTAAAATAAATATAATGAAAAGCATCGATGCACCATATCATATTTCAACCATCTCATAGACTTTCGCCCCAATAACAATAAATCGCGAGCTGTGTTTACATACAGGTGTCAAGTCATAAAGGGAGAGATTGATACCTGGTATGTCGAAGTTACTAAGTTGAAAACATCCTGTCTCTCCCTGGGAGAAAGGTCAGGAAAAAGGTCACACTCTTTAAGAGTGGACAAGAGCCTCGATCCGGGCTCTCTGATTCCACGACATCCGAGTTCACGTGTTCCATGACTGGCGGGTTTGTTCCCTTGTCTCTGTTCCACCATTAGCCAAAGCCTTCCAATCAACAAAATACTCATTCCTGTTCAACCAGGGCCAGACTTCCCTGTCCTCCGGCGTTTTTAACTAATTGTTATTATTTGTCACCATTTTTGACAAATTTTCAACGTAATCAGTTCAACTACTGATAGATTTAGCCGTCTTATGCTCGATTGGAAGGGAGCTTGATAATGTAGCAGCTATTTAAAATCTACTCCAACTGAGCCTGGCCTGAGCCAACATTCTTTGTCTTGAGAACATCGACCGTCTTGTATATGTGTGTGCTAAGAACTAGAGTGACAATTTATGAACTAAAGATTGATTTATAGCAACAGTAGTCTGTGCTGCTCTCCATACACCTTTTGATATAGGATTGTTAAGAACACAGGTATCTCTCTCTTGAATGACAATATCCGTTATTTATTATTGTAATGGAAATCTCTTATTTAATTAAAGGAAATTGTTCTTGTTGAATGTAGTCTTTGATTCATTTGCTGAAACCTCATTACCCATCCTTACACACTGTATTTGTAGGTAACAAATTCAAACATGTAGTTTACATTATTAAAATTTTATATCATTTGACTTATTTATTATGACTGGATTTCAACATTGTCCTAGGTCTCACAGTATAGATGCAATCATTATAATCACTTAGCCCCAGGAGTTCTTAATCCAGAATTTTTGTTAAAAAATTATTTTACAGACTCATATAAAATTTGATTTGTGTAAAGTTCCAAAAATGTAATCTCTGCATAAGTTGGGGAGTAGCTATATTTATAAAATTGAAACATTTAGTTTATTAATTATTTATTTGTATTAATATATAGTTATATAATTATAATTTTCATTAATAACTTGATTAATTTATTAATATTTATAACTTAAATAGATCCAAAATTACTGAATTCCTTTATTGACAATTTGAAAAAATTGAATTTGTCATCTGTCATTCTTATTGGAACAACATCCAATCCCCAAAAACTTAATACCAAGATATTCAGCTTAATGCTTCATCATGTAAATATAGATGTAAGTAATTTTTGTGTTATTGCTTAATTTTTATAACAACACAATTCAGTTAAAATAGGTATTATATAACAAACAAACTAATAGATAGATATTTGATTTATATTGACTTATTTTGTTCACAGCAAAGACAGAAATCAAATGATAATGATGGCACTAAAATAAAAGAAATTTGTCTGGATCAAATAGGACTCCGCATAATCCAGATTATTTAAAAGTCAGATAATCCTGAAAATGCACAAATTATCTGTAAGCATGCAAAATAATTTATAAGCATAAAGGACACTTCTTTATTCCATTTATTCAATAAATTGTACAGTAGAATCAGTACAGAATTTACAATAGAACTTCTTCAACTACAGAATTTACACATTCCCACTTAAAGAGATCCTGAGTTTACAAGTTTTTTAATTATGAAGTATCAAAAAATTCAAAAATATGAATATTAATTGCAATAAATAAATGCTTAACATTCACTAAAAGGCATTTAAACTCACATACATAGCTATACTATATAGTACAATTGATTTTATAACAAAAACTCTGTTATCTGCTAAAAATCAAAAAATTCAAAATGGCTCTGAGAAATAGAAGTAGCATATCTTCTGATTTTAGTATGTATATAAGTTACTTCCATTACCAGATTGTTTCTAAAGTAGTAGTTGATTTACATTAAAGATCATCTACTTATCTATTAATAATAATGAAGAATAAAAATTCTTTAATATTTATGACATAAATAATTTTTTTATTATTGTAATTTTCTTGATTTTAATAGCTATATTTTAAATTTATTAGATAAATAAATCATTAATTTTGTTGACTTTTACTTAATTTTATTATTGTCAAATTGCATTGCTAAGAATAGAATCTCTGATTTTATCATATCTATGGAAAATTGAGGCATGGTTTACAAGTTCTTATTTTACAAACAATTTTCAAGTCTGAATTAAGTCATAAAGTCAGGAACTACCTGTATTTACAATAAAAATTACATTTTATTTTCAGTTCATCATTTCTATCTCCAAAGATCATACCAGTTATAACTGAAATCAGTCAACTACTAATTTGAGGAGTTGTATAACTATTTGATAACTGGTTATTAATGAAAACTGATATTTTACTAAAATATCGTTTATTCATGTAGTTTAATTTTAATTGAATAGGTCAATAATTCTTCTGTGGACTTTTTTAATAGTTTACATTCTATAAACAATTCCAATTTATGCATTTGTTCAAACAATTTATCATTTGAGTAAGCACATAAGAAGCAATGCATATTGCCTGACATTAAACAGATATCTATAGCAATCATTTCATTTTTTGGAACAAAAAGATTTGGAACAAAAAGATAAACAGATGAACAAAAAGTTAATAAAATTTTAATATACAATTATTTAATTGTCTCATCTTATGCAGATCCAAATTTTTTAAAATCAATAATAAGTAAAAAATCTGGGCTATCTGTATGATCCCAAACAAAATAGAAATCAATAGAATAGCACACACCATCATCTCCAAGAAAGAAAAAAGTACACATTGGCAGATCTGAAGAGAAAATTATGCTGGAATTTTTTTTTACTTTCAAAGCATGATTCATTATGAATTCATACCAGAGGGAATTACAGTTAATAAAGCAACATATAAAGAGATCTTCATTTGTCTTAGAGATGCAGTAAGAAAAATGAGATATCACTTTTTAAATCAAAAGAGTGGAAATTTCTGTATGACAATGCACTTGCATAAAATGCCATCTTTGTCATGGAATATTTTAATAAACATTCTGTAACTGTCTTGCCCATTCTCCTTATTTTCCATGTCTTGTGCCTTTTGATTTTTTTTCTTTTTCCCTAAGATAAAGAAAATATTAAAAGGGAAGTGCTTTTTTTTTATTTTAAAACATCTGATATTAACAAGCTTCAAAAAATGGGCTTTGAATTGGCTTTACAATTGCTAGAAAAATTGTGTAGCTAACAAAAGGGAATACTTTGAAAAATTTGATTAAAAATTTTATATAAGTATTGAATATATGTTTTAATAAAAATAGTTTGGTTTCTTTTTGGTCCTACCTTGCATATTTGTTATGACACTGTAAGTACTTAATTTTTACCAAAACATAATATACATATCTTAATGAACATAAGGATCAAATTTGAAAATATCGGACCATTATTCTTCCAACAATTAATGGATATTTGATATTGTTAATTGCAAATTTTGTATTTTTCCTATTGAAATATTATTTTGGAATTTTTAATTGCAAAATCTTGAATTTGCATATTTATTTATTTTTGAATTTATATTGATTATATCATAAGGTTAGTTTTATTTACAATTTGATGATGCAGAAATGGAATTCTGCTTGTAATTTGATTCTTTATTTTAATTTACTACTGCATTATGAGACCATCTGCTGTTGTTAGATGAAATTGTCATATATTTTTTCTAAATTTTTAATTAACATACAAATTAGTGGGGGGAATTAACGATTAATAGCATTTTTAAGTGCTTAAATTGTTAATTACATCTAAAATTTGTTCATTATATAATGGACCAAATGAATAAAGTTAAAGCAAATGATCATGACCAAAAGTAATATCAAATATTGATATATTTCAGAAATCAATATTTGACACCACTCAATATACATACTTTTTTATGAAGAATTTATACTATTCAATATTTCAATATTTGTCAGAAAAATATTGATACTTATAACATTACTTTAAAAATTTTAAAGAAATAAATTAAAAATAATTTTTAAATAATAACTTCAAGGGAACTATATCCAAATAAAGCTAAATTATCAAGCCAAATTTTTGCCCAAAATTTGGCTTGATAATTTAGGTTTAAAAATAATTGTTTGAAGTATTAATAATTTATTAAAAAAAATATTTTATAAAACTTAAGATCAAAATTGACCAGATTTTGCTATTTTTTCCAAGTTAATAATAATTTCTATAAAATAATTACTGATTCACTAAAAATCGGATATACAGGAATACTATCAGAATTGTTACTATATTATAAAATATAATTATGATGAGAAAAAATTTTGGTTTTAACTGGCCATTACATTCCTTCAAAAATCCTTCCCAGTAAATAAAATCACCTCATTTTAGGGAATTTCTCATAATAATAGTCTTCAAAATTAAATGATTAAAATATAAAATTAAATTAAAATTCAGTATGAAAATGGAATAAAATTATAGAGTCAAGCTTTTCAACACTATCAGCCATTACTAATACAATATTTAGGTTAGAAGATTAAAGAGCAAATAATATCCTTTTTTATATGTAACTGAAAATTTTGTTACCGAACATTAAAATTAAATTTGTCTGATTCTGTCAATACTTTGTAGTATCAACAGAAGAAGTATTGATATTCATTAAATATTGAAATAAATATATTGAATACAACAATATCAAAGTATTAAACTAAAGTATTGGTTGCATCCCTATCTACTATGCCATTGGTCCACCAAAGATTACCTTGTAAGTCAATCAGCACTTGTGTCAGAAATTCACACAACATTTTGTTCTTCAAATCAAAATAATCTTCTAAATCATTAGCATAAAATGAAGTATTGCATTTGTAATGCTTAACACTCCTCATTTTTTCTATAACTTCAACTATATTTACAAAATAAAAATTATGAGCCTTTTGCTACAAAGATAAGTCTAGTACTGATTAAGTGTAAGATTTTAGAAAAATTTTATTATTTTTATACATTGAAGTAAATCATCTCTTTATTCATGCAACTTATTGAGCACATAAATAAAAGGTTTCAAATAAAAGCATTTGCTCAAACTTTGACATGAAAGATATTGAGCCAATTTTTATTTATGAGAAATATTTGCTGAAATTTCACAGCAAATATTTCTCATAAATAAAAGGTAATATTTCTTTTTATTTACATGACAGAATTTTTTTATTAGAATTATATTTGATTGTTTAATACTATGTAATAATGGGTAAATATTTCTTTTTATTTCAAAATTATATTTTATTATTATGATTTATGCATCATATATTAAAAAGTATAAAATTCTAAAAATATAAATGATTTTTTTGTAAACATTTGAATTTTTACTGCTAGGTTGACAATATATATTTTTTATACTCAAAAATATATTTTTTATTTACATAGTAGTTACATGTAATTACATTTTTATTGTGTGAATTGAAACAAATATTTTTGAGAAAGGTTTTGATGATTTGTAATATTCAGTATTATATCTATAAAAAATAGATCAAAACTTACAAAACAAATGGAGTTGGGTATAGTGTATTCCAATACCCAGCTGAGTAAAATTTGTGATGTTTATGTTAAACATTTTTCTCATTCTATTTGTTAAATATTAGAATAGAAGACAAAATAGGAAATGTTATGCAGAAAATAAAGAATTATTAGTTAAGGAAATATATAATGTCACAATTCAATAGAATATGACAAATGAGCAGAAAAGAAAATTTCTTTTAAACAAAATTAAATAATTAGGAGGAATTGAAAAAAAATGTTTTCATATAAAATGTTTAAATTTTTTCCAATAAAATGAAAAATAATGTTTTCAAAAAGAAAAATGTAAATTTACTTTTAGAAAACATTTGTTAGGCAAAATATATCAAAATTGAAATATGTTCAATGCATCAATGATAGGAGAAAGGTATCCTCTTTCCATGGTTTTTCTGAAAATTTCAAATAGAGAGTTTAAAAAAATGATGAAAACATATTTTATCTAAATATTCAAAATTTTTTTATAAAGTTATGAATGTTAATATGTCTGACTGAAAAATAAATTTAAAAAATTATATCATAAAAGTGTTAATAAATACTTTAAAGTTATTTAAGCTATTATTTATTTCAGGTTCCTTCAGAATCAGAGAGAAAACTTCTAATGTCTGCATTATTCAATACTGTACCTATTTCTAAAGATGTATCTTTCTCAAATATTAGTCAACATACTGCAGTAAGTATTTTATAAAATGAAATTTATACACATTCAACTTTTAATCTATAAAAATTTATTTTTATGAAAACTATTTTTAGTATAATTTTCATAATGCATTGCATTTTATAATATGAAAGACACATTTCAAATTATTTATGTATGGTTAATTGTAGATGTATTACAAATGCTTATGAAGCAGTCTTATATACTTTTTAAGACTATACTTTCTTCTAAGTATTATTTACATTAACTCAGTTTACTTTAATAAGCAACTTTAAAAGACTAGTTCAAATAAATACATATCTGGTTTTTTGAAATGATTAGAAATGAAAAACAAATATTTATTATATTTATAAATTCTGATAATTATATTTATTTGTTTATAGGGATTTGTTCTGGGAGATATGATTATTCTTCTTGAAAAAACTTTAATGATTGCTTATAATAGGATAAAAGATATATTGTAAGTATCTTATGAATGTATTACTTTATTTAAAATATGTAGAAATTTGTTTTAAATCTTGAATTGGTGTATTCAAATAGAAAACAAAATGTTTTAAATACTCTTGGAAAATGTAAATTTTCCAGGTTTTTCATATAAAATATTGAAACAAAATATATAAAAATATTTTATTCCATTACATTTCTTAATCTAATCAACATTCTGAGTTTTTAAACCTATTATCTACAAAAAAGCATTTATTTAAACTTATAAAAAATTTTTATAAGTTTAAATAAATTTTTTTTGTAGATAATAGGTTTAATAAAGAAAGCTGTGTATGTGATGTATATATGGGGTGGCCATAATTAAAAAGAAGATGTTTAGAGCCCAGTAGCCAAGAATCTATTGGATCAAACTCAGTCAAATTTGGTGTACATATTTTCCAGACTATGAGAATTTGACTTCAATAAAAAAATAAATAATTCCATAATGTGCCATCATGAGGAAAATGATTGCAACTTTGCCATTCCATGCCAACTGATTCCATACCACACCATCATTGAAGCTAGCTTCTGGGTCCTAGTACTTTTTCCAAAATATGAGGATTTCTTCTCTTGATTTAGAGTAAATGCAATTGCTTTGCTTATTAAACTTTTGTTCAGCAGTGAAGATTTTCTTATTGTGAAAAGAATACTTTTGTAGCTATCACCAGCATACTGTTTAAATAATGCCTGACTTCTCTTGACTTGATTCTTTTTTTTTTTTTTTTGCTGAACACTTAAAAAATGGCATGTCCCTTGCTTTAAAACTTTAAGGCTCTTTGAAATTTTGACGTTGATATGTTTATTTGCAGAGCCAATTTCTTTTGGTTGCATCAAGGATTTTGTTGAATTATGCATGTAGAGCATTAATGGCCTTTGGTATTCTTTTTGTTCAGTCTCGTTCCTTTTCTGTCATTAACACTTCCTAGTTCCATATATTTACTTACGACATCATATACCATCCTTCTTCCAATTCTTGTGATTTTAGCAACTTAAAAATTTCTCGTGGTCTCTTTCCTACTAAATGCATCTGCTTCCTAGTTCCATATATTTACTTACGACATCATATACCATCCTTTTTCCAATTCTTGTGATTTTAGCAACTTAAAAATTTCTCGTGGTTTCTTTCCTACTAAATGCATCTGCAAAATTGCATTCTGGCAAAATTGTTTTTGCAACATTTTTTTTCTGTTAAAGATTCTGGAAAAATCTTTTGTATTCATTTAAGGATATATTATTAATAATATGAATGTATATTATTATTAATGTTATAAATTATTATTACTGATTTATTGATTTTGATTTGCTTAATTCTCTAAAGATTCTAATTTTAGAGAATTTCTCTCATTAATTTATTCTTAACTTGAAATATAATAATTTATCTCAAAAAGATTTTTCATCATTTTAAAACAACATTATTTTTAAATCATTACAATTATATGATTAACATTTGTAATATGTGATTAATGGGGTCTGGAAAATTTCCCCAGCACATTTCACCCCCTGTAGATAATGAATAGGCTACAAAATTGTAAATAATACACCAAGTTTTTAATGATTCTAATTTATATTAATATAATAAATGCACATTATTATTGTTTAAAACTCGAATTTGTATGCAATACCTCTAAGGCAATCAATCAGAATATAATTTTGAAAAAGTTCGACTATTCTTTTGATATGCAATAGTTCATTCTGTATTTTAAGTTAAACTAAAAACCAAACTATTGTTGGCTGCAGACGTCAATTTGTTAAAACATAACGAATCAACGATTTTAAGTTGTCCATATAATAAACCAATCCTTTGACTAGGCTGCTTGCAAACTCGATATTTTCAAAAAATTATCACTTATAAATTAGATTAAGTTTAACCTAATGGTTCTAACAACTCTGCAAATGCAGAGTCCAGCCTGAACTCAGGTCTTTTACTCTTTCCTAAAATGACAAATTAGGCCAATTTATCAATAATTAATGTGTAACCAACAAAAAAAAAATGGAAAGCGTTACACTTAATTATTGAAAACAGATATTAGAAACTTACAAAATTGAATAAATTCTCAAAAAAGTTTAAATAATAAAATATAAATTTATTTGACTGAACTGCTAACACACTGTACTGAGTGTTTTATTGATAATTTTTTTTAAATAGTGTAACAGACAAAAAAAAAACCGGAAAACGTTACACTTAAATAGCGAAAACCGATATTAGAAACTTATAAAATTGAATAAATTCTCAAAAAAGTTTAAATAATAAAATATAAATTTATTTGACTGAACTGCTAACACACTGTACTGAGTGTTTTATTGATAATTTTTTTTAAATATCTTATTTTATTCATGACTTGCCACTATCAAAAAATATCAAACATTTCGTTGGATGGCTAAGATTTCATGTAGAAAACGTGATTTCTCCGATCTCATATAATGAACAAAAAGTTATGAAAGAAATAAAATTCGGAAAAATTTTTTACATCTGTAGAAAGATAATAAAAACATATTTAATTGTAAAATTATCAAAAAATTTAAATGAAAATTAAGCGAGATTTCACTTTTTTAATTTTTGCTAATTAAATTAGGTTTACTTTGTAAACAGTCGCAGACCATTAACATCGAATATCCACTAAAGGGGCTGGGATTTCAATAAAAATTCCAGATATCGAGAGTTGACTATATTTGCAATTTTGTAGCCTATTCATTATTTACAGGGGGTGAAATGTGCTGGGGGTGAAATGTTCCAGGGGCAAAATGTGCTGGGGGCGAAACATGCTCAGGGCGAATTGTCGGAGGCGAAATGCAGGGGGCGAATTTTCCGTAAACCATGATTAATATACTAGTGCTAGAATGGCCAGATAATAAAAATGCATTAAATTTTTTTATCAAATATTATAATAAAAGTTGAATAAAATAATAACTAATTCTTCTTGATAAAATATTATTACATTATTAAATTTTATATGATTTAATTCTGTGGCATGTTCTTTCATAATTTATCTATTATGCAAATAAGAAGTCTAGTATATTTCCTTAATATTGTATCAGTCTCATTGAAGGATATTAGAGACTGAGTGAGTGAGTTTTATATGTATGTATATCTCTCATTCTCTCTCTGTACACACACACGCACACGCACACATGGCCGATTGTTTAAACGGGTTCTAGACCTCGGCCATGGTCTGAACCACGGTTTTATAAAATTTGCATTGCTTAAACGAAGCGTCTTAGACGAGGATTAGAAAAACCGGTTTCTAAAGTATATTTCTAGACCAGCCACTAGCCAGGTTTAGAATTTAGACCGTGTTTTCTTGCGCATGCGTTCAATTTTCATAGTTTGTAGAATTCTTCATATTTAATTTGAATTATTATTGAGTGAAATATCATTTAAAGAATATATTAAATGTTTTAAGTGTAATTTAAAACATTCTTCATTTCTTCCCTTCGAACTTCCGCATATTATTGATGTCATTGATAGAGCCCGAGATACTGATTGGCTGAAAATTTTCAAATGCCGGGGTGCATAGGAACTATAGCAGCAGCCAAGTTTTAGCCATAGACCGGTATCGTCAAGGTCTTTGCAATGCATTTAAAACCGCGATTTATCTAAACGCTGTATAGTCCCAGTTTTTGCTGTAAACCATGGACGATAGAAACTCCATTTAAACAATTGGCCCATAGACACATACAGAGAAAGAGTGAGACTGATATATACATTTGAAATATTATTTTTAAATAATCTGTTTTTTTATAACTATCTGACTATTTATTCTTAATAATAATTTTTTAAACATATTCAAAATAGTAATTGAAATTTTTGTACCATAAAACTTACAATTTTTTTTTATTTTTAGAGAACAGCAAAATATAACTTGGTATGAAGAAATTGATATTAGTTTTTCTGGAATTTATATACTACAAGAAGATATTTTATCTGCTTTAGAAGAACTTCAAGCTTCCCATTCTTATTCCATTGGAGTTCCTAAAGTATTTCTTCTTTAAATATTAATTTATTTAGTTTTGCTAAATTTTTATTTATGTAATTGTCTATTTATATTTAAAAATAAAATTTAATATATATATAACTAAGATTCAATATATGTAGATAGTTCTCAGTTCGAGTTTTTTAAATATAGCATATCAAAAAAATTGAAAATATGAATATACAGGTAGGCCTTGATTAGTGCAAGTTTGAATAATGCAATTTTGATTAGTGCGACACATAAAATTGATACCGTTTTTCAGTTAGTGTGAGCTAATATTCGATTAATGCGAGTTGTAAGCATAGACCAGTCTTACTAACAAAGCTCCACCTCCTTTTATGATGTCAATTAACAAATTACCTTAATTTTAGGTTAGTAAAACTGGACGAGGAGCAGTCCAAGAACAGTCACTTGGCTTTGAAGGGATGAAACACCAGAAAGATGGGCTTTTTGCCATTAGCTATTTAACATTACTATTATTCAGCTTTGTTATCGTATACATACAGTATAGTACAGAATTTTCTTTTAAAAAGTATTGAAATGGATAAAAGGAAGAACACTTTTGATGATAAAATGGTAACGAAAAAAGAAGATATTAGTGATTATGCTACAGCAAAAAATGGATGTAATTGAGCAACATAAAAGCAGCGTTCAACTTCCACTTTTGATTTGTTCTTTTGGTTTCGATTTGGCAGTTGGTTTGATAATGGTATGAGACGCAATTCCTGGTAAGTTATTAATTTAGATGATGCTTAAGATTGCGATTTCCGTTGTTCCTCCATTCAGTCAGAATTTCTTTTTGAGACAATATTTTGCGGATCTGTGTTTTCCCCATGTTAAATTTTTCTGTTAATGCTGTTTTTTTCACCGGATCACCGGGCCCGGCCCAGTACCCTGAAAAAATCTGGGACCAGACCCGGGTCCTCCAGCGTGGCATAAAGAAGATATTAGTGATTATGCTACAGCAAAAAATGGATGTAATTGAGCAACATAAAAGCAGCGTTCAACTTCCACTTTTGATTTGTTCTTTTGGTTTCGATTTGGCAGTTGGTTTGATAATGGTATGAGACGCAATTCCTGGTAAGTTATTAATTTAGATGATGAACAACAATGTAAAATATGAAAGTAAATATTTCTTAAACAGTTAGCGTTAAGTTATTATTGTGGTTATTCATCACAAGGTTAGCTAATGGCTGGAATCTCACAAAGCAAGAACCAATTACCATATTTTACATATAGTTAATACTTCAAATAGTGCGAGAAATTCATGGAACCAATTATTCGCACTAATTGAGGCCTGCCTGTTGTAAATACAGTAGAACCTGTATAAGACGACCACCTCCGGTTCCAATCAAAATTGGTCGTTTGTACAGGTGGTCAGCTTATACAGGTTAAATATAATACAGCATGCTTAAATGAAATAAAACTATTACGCTTTAATAAAATCGAAACGTATGCTTTTGTTACAATTTATAACACAGTTTATCATTTATTCAAATACACAACATATATAATTAGTATGGAAAAAACTATCAATAGTGCTTTGTCGCATTTCACTTATATTTTTTATAATTTCTATGGAAAAGCAGTGTTTAATTGAGACAACAATTTTTCATTATTTTCAATTGTTTAATTCTTCAATACGTTTCTTACAGTTTCGCTTAAGATTGCGATTTCCGTTGTTCCTCCATTCAGTCAGAATTTCTTTTTGAGACAATATTTTGTGGATCTGTGTTTTCCCCATGTTAAATTTTTCTGTTAATGCTGTTTTTTTCACCGGATCACCGGGCCCGGCCCAGTACCCTGAAAAAATCTGGGACCAGACCCGGGTCCTCCAGCGTGGCATGCCAGCGCGTTACCACTCGGCCATCCGGCCGCCCGTTAATGCTGGTCAGAAAGACCTTTCTTACTGTCTTCAATCATTTTTATTTGCTGTTCTAAATTCAAGGAATTTACTTTTCGTTTATCCCATGGTTTAACATCACAGGAGATTACATTTGATTAATACAAACATCCGGATCCGGTGGCTGATTGTTTTCACTTTCCCTGTTTTCCCTATATCACTTCGCTATAGGCATTCAAGTATGATTTTTACCATTTTTAATACAAAATTTAATTATCATATCAAAATAAAAACTAAGAAACATGCATATTAAAAAAATATCGCATTAAAGTAAAAATGTCACTATGATTTCGTCATTCCAGCACTCTATATCATTCTGGTGTATGATGGGAAAAATTCCTACGGTGCAATTTTTTCAGTTGCAGTGGTTTGACTTAATGAAATTTAATTTTAACAAAAAAACATACTGATGTAAGCAATAAAAATAGTCAATTAGTAGCGAAGTTAAAAAATTATGGTCGTTATAAATATTACAGCACAAATTATAAGTCGAAACGTTCTTTATTATAACTGAAGATCTTTCAGCTTCATTATGTTGACGATGGCTTAATGAAGCTGAAATTTCTTCAGTTATAATAAAGAACGTTTCCATTTATAATTTGTGCTGTAATATTTATAAATAAACAAGAAATGGGATGAATATATGCAAGGTTTAAAAATTATGGTCGTCATAGACGGTTACACTTTATGTTTGATCAAGCCGTTTAGTCTACTAAAATGATGGTCATGGTCGCGTTATGTGGTGATCGTCTTATGGAGGGTCAAATAGCATTACTTCTATGGGAAAAAATTTGGTTCCCATAAATTGTGGTCGTTATGTCAGGTGTTCTTCTTGCACAGGTGGTCGTGAACTCAGTTTTCACTGTATGTATATAGTAGCTATACAATATTGTACAACTAGGTTTGTAGCAGAATACTCTGTTGTCTGCTGCAAAATCAAGGAAAATCAAAATGAAAGACAAAGAAGCATGCCTTCTGGCTGCCAAAGTTTTACTGTCACATAAAAGTAAATAATTTTCATTCCCAAATTGTGCCTAAAGCAGTAGTTCATTTATTTAAAATATAATCTACTTATCTATCAATAATAATGAAGAATAAAAATTCTTTAATATTTATATTATATAAATAATTTCTTTATTATTATAATTTGCTTAATTTCAAAAGCCATCTTTTCATCTCTTTGGATAAACAACTCATTGTTTAATCATAAATTACTGATTTTGTTGACTTAGTTTCATTATAATCAAATTTCATTACTGAGAACAGAACTCTTGTTTTAGCATTATGTCTATGGAAAATTGATTCTTGGTTTACAAGTTCTTACTTTACAAGCACACTTCAAGCATAAATTAACTCATAAAGTCAAAAACTAACTGTATTTTACAATTAAATTTAGTATGAGATAGGTATTAAATTTTATTTATATGTAATCTAATGTTATATCAATAATGTTAAAAATAAATTCGAGAAAATACAATCATCATTTATTATGTTTTCTTGTATTTATTTAATCATGATGAATATTCCATAATATTATTGTCATCTCTCTACAGTGTAATAGTAATATTATTTATATTTTTACAGACAATATTAAATTTTTCAAATTAAGTTTATTAAATCCTTTTATTAATCATAAGCAAATGATATTTACTGAAAACTTAATAAGCAATATAAATTTTATCCATCATGATAAATGTATTTCCCAAAAAGATTTTTACCAAAATATATCTATAATATTTTATCATGAGTGCATTGATATACTTTTATTCAATCAATAATCTTTTCAACTTTATAAAAATTAATCATATTAAATATATAAAAAAATTATATATTTAATATAATCATCTCAACTTTATAACAGTTGAGATGATATATATTGTGAATTTAATTTATTTTATTTTCAGATTATTGCAAAAATAGTTAAGTCCAGATTTTATCAAAAAATCAATTTTGAAGATCCAGAAATAAAATTTTTTCATGAAAATTTATTAAATGAGATATTGATGCAAGCTTATTTTATATATTGAGAAAGTGCAATAAATATTTTTTTCTTAAATTTGATTTTTCATTGCAAAACAAATTTTATATTCATTTTTTCTGAAGATTAATAAATTTGTATTTAATGTAGCCTTAATGTTATATCAATAATCATCAGTATTGATATTATTTGTTTTTTCCTTTATCTAGCATGTTTCATGAATACTATATAGCAGGGGTCGGCAACCTTTTTTAATAGGAGGGCATATTTCAGAAATGCGAGAGTTTGGCGGACACCATAGCCCGCAATGGCTGAATAGAGTATATGAGAATAGTGGGGGCAAAAAATAGTTCACTATATGTAACATCAGATGTCTGTAGTACTCAAAAATTGATTCATTTAGTCATCTAGTGTAATATAGATGTCGCTAAGATTCAGTTTTCGTCAAAAATTTAATTGTACAATTTATATATTTGTTTAAAATGGTGAAGATAAAATCAAACTGCGCAATTGTAAAGAATTTTTAATAAAATTCTTCATTACAACTACAAGTATTTGCTGTTCAAATATCTAAAATTTAGATTTCAGATATTTGAACAGCAGGCACTTTAAAATTGCTTCACAGGCACTTTGGTGCCCGCACCACATTGCCGACCCCTGCTATATAGTAAATGCTTTTTATATTAATCATTCTAAATGGTGAAAAACTAAATACAATACGAAAGTAACTTTATTAAGTCAATAATCCCTTTGTATTTTATATTTTTTTTATAATTACTCTTATTTTTTTTTATTTATTTATGATCAAATATATTGAATTTCAAATATGACTTAATGTAATTATTATTTTAAATGATTCTAATGTATTAATAATAATATATTTCAAAGTATAGTATATTATTAATAAAAAAAACATTAAATTAAATTTTAATGTTTATTTTTATTCTGAATTAATAGGTAAAAAATGAAATTATATACTTTAATCATAGACATGTTTCTTATAGATAAAGAAGAAAATCAATTTTTAGATTATATCCATAAAAAAATGAATATTATATGAAAATGGAAATTTTAAATACAATTTTTTGTGTAAAAATTAAGATCTAAATTTCATTTCCTGATGAATTTTCATTTGCTGCTATTTGAAACATAATTTTTCTGTACCTATATATAGAGGCATTTATCCACTGTTATATCATAATGATGGCATATATCAATTCGTATTTATAATGGCATCTATTACAGTGGTGCCTTGCAATTCGACACTAATCCGTTGCCGAAGTAATGTCGAATTGCGGGACAATATTTTCCATATAAGACTATGTAAAATAGATTAATTCATTATCGATCCTCATCCCACTCCCCTAATGGGTGAAGTGAGAGAGAGATACACTATATTATTTACTTTATTATATGTGTAACACACTAAATTACAAAATACACTATTTTATACACAGGAATATTACATGTGTTTTATTATTGTATAACACACTAAATTACAAAAAACACTATTTTATACACAACACAATTTATTAGCCCTTGGATGTTGGAATGAAGTCTTCCAGCAGACACTCTAGCATCCATAATCTTCTCTCTCTGTTGCAAAATGCCACAGTTGTCCTAGGAATTCCATATTTGAGTTATATTTTAATTGTTCTATCTTTCTGCACTTTATCTACAATTTTTTTCTTTGCTCAATTAACTGTTCTTCTTTTCGGAATTATTCCTCTGGTCAGTTCTCTTTGAACCAATCCTTACATTTCACTCTTTTCGGAATTATTCCTCTGGTCAGTTCTCTTTAAACCCATCCTTAAATTTCACTCAAAAAAATAATAATAATTACAAATTTTTTTACTTTCTGAAAAAAGTAAAATTGAAAATTAACACAAACAACATGGACAAACACCACAGTAGCCCAAAAAGAACTGACAAATAGCAAATGACATCACACAATTCCATGCATGCGCATGCGCTAATTCACAAAACTCGAATGTTGAATTGCGAGGCTCCATTGTATTTCTTTAGAGTGTCTTTACACTGATACCAAATTTTAGATGATACTTGCATTACTGATCATATCAATATAATGATTATATCATTTTAGAGTCCTATGATCTATCCCAATGTTATTATTTTCAAATTTTTATAATATTCCTATTTTAAATCTTCCTTGGCAAAAACCTAGAAACATCCAAATTTGAACAAAAATATAAAAGATTAAATACATTTCTATCACAACTCTGAAATGCCCAACTTCCAGGCAAGGTTGCAGAGTCGGAGTCGGAGGTTTTTGGGTGGAATCGGAGTTAGATTTTTAAACTGCCCAGAATCAGAGTCAAAGTTGAAAAAAACAAACAACTCCCGGCTCCTTAAGTTCCTACTTACCTAGGGCTAGAGCTATATATATCATTTCTAACTATTTAACACTAATGATAGTAAATAAAGAATAATATCAGTTATCTAAATTTATGAAAAGGCCCCTATAGTGTTATTAGTTAATTTATGAGTATCAACTGCTCTCTGAAGAGCAAAAAGACATTGGTAAAGAGACTTTATGTTCTATTGCTCTAAATATAAAACGTTTTTCTATTGATAGTCATGATGAGGCTAGGGACTCAGATATCTCATCATTGTCATCATCAATGTCCAATTCAAATACTGATGATGAAATTGATTTTGAAAAATTATTGGATCAAGCAGATCATCTCCAGCACCAAAAAAGAAGAAAACTTGAGTCTGATACTGTAAAAAGTAAACCTACAAATATAAAAAACAATGCAAATAGCAAATTTCAAGGTGGAATTTAACAAAGCTCTAATAGAAATTGAACATTTTGACAAAAAATCTAAATTAAATTTTAGAGAGGCCATCTCTAAATATGCTGAAATTGTAAAAGATGCTGTGCTTCTTGTTACAGCTCTGCCTCCAACACAGGCCAGTGTAGAGAGACTATTTTCCTCACTTTGTTTGATCAGAGCTGATCAGAGAACTTCAATGACAGATGAATTTACTGAGGCTATTTTGTTTATTAGAAATAATGCTTTAATTTAATTTTGATATTTACCTATTTGGTATGTAATTAAAATTTAAAACTCTAAAAGGAAACTTTTACTTTTTAATCCAGTGTTAATTTTATTTTAATAGGCATTTATACTAGTTAAGAACTGGAATAGTTACTTAGAAATTATATTTAAAGTAATTTTGGCATGACTAATGCTTTTAAGGATAAAGATTTTTTTTTCATTATTATTATTCAAATTTCAATAGCAATAAAACAAATTTTAAAATTTTAGAAGGACATGCATTTCTCTTTTCAGTGTATTAAAGTTATTAATTGTTATCTCAGTTGTTGATTTTGTAAATTATAACAACCTACACACAGCCCAAATTTTGGATAATCTCTCTTAAAAATTGTAAGAAATATGGGCCTACCTAGTATCTACAGCCAAAATACTATAAAATTAATGTAAAGTAGCCAAAAGAATCACTTGCAATAATAAAATATATTTATAATAATAATTTTAACTATGCAGGAGTCTGAGTCGGACCTTACAAATTTTAGGGAGTTGGAGTCGGATTTTTTTTAAAGGTGGAGTTGGAGTTGGATCATTTGCCATCCGATTCTGCAACCCTGCTTCCAGGCTGATTTTGAATGCATTTGACATTACCATGCCGTTGGCTGTCATACAGTCTAATTTTCAAGATCTCAATTCATTTTGTCCAAAATTATAGCTGCTCAGACAACAGGCATATTCTTTTTTATTATTATTAGATATTATTTTTAAAAAGAATTTACCTTTCCCTTTTCTATATTGTCATTTTGGAATTGTAACAAAAAAAAATCATATAAAATTTTATTAATATTTTCATTAGATTCCAAATATATATTGGGAAGATATTGGTGGACTTGCTGATGTCAAACAAGAAATTTTAGATACAATTCAGTTGCCATTATTACATCCTGAATTACTTGCTGCTGGATTGCGTAGATCTGGTAATAATTTACTATAATTAATAAAAATTTTTATATTTTAATATGATATAATCATCTTGTTTCTTTTCTCAATAATTAATTAAATTGAAATTATGCAAAAATTACAAGATGAAATTGTGAATTTGTGAATATGAATTATGAAAAAATTTATGAAATTTTTTGTTTTCTTTTAATATAGTAAACAAATATAATAAATATAATAAAGTCATAGTATTCAAAACTGTCAATAATTCTAATTAATATCTAATAATTAATGAATCCAAATTCCAGAATTTTACCCAGCCAGATCTTCTTAATTTCCAAAAAATAAATTCCAAAATTAAACTAATAAAATATAAATTACAACACTAACACTAATATAACAAAACAATCGGAAGTTTATGGTTGTTAATGTAACAAACGTTAGAAATAAATGACAAAAAGTTAGTGCACTTATAACTAATAAATAAATCAAGTCCAAAAACAAGTAAAGTTAAATAATAGTAAGAATTTATTGAATCTAAAAACACAAAATATTAGAAAACTTTATTGAAACAGTAATAAATCAACAAACAAATTGTTAATGAAAAATTGTTTAATTATAAATCCAAAAACAAAAACAACAATAAGTTTGTTAACCAGAAATAATAAATAATATATCTCCACACCTTAATACAAAAACCAATCAGTTGTCAATAACAAGAAAGTATAACTGTATGAAGTCACTCATACAGTATATCTCACCTTGCTTTGCCCCTCGGACAAAACCTTTAAGCAACTTTTTTCCATGCTTAGCTCATTTACATACATTTGTGCAACAACTTCAACTTCTAGTTCACAGATAAAATAGTTTATGTTGTCCTCTTTACAATTTGATAATATTTATTTACTGATTATAAATCTTTGATATGAGACCATTCTTTAATTCTTGAATTGGATTAGTAATGATATTTTAGAATAGATGACATCATGTTACAAGTGAGTTTGTTGGGAAAATGATGGTTTCATTCCTAAAAATGTGTCATTTTTAATTTCTTGAGACAGAGGAAATGAAAAATAAATTAATCCTTAAACTAAGCATATCCAAAATAATAAAAATAAATTAGGAAAGAACTGGGTTAAATCTTCACAGAAGAAAATTAAAAAATATTTACAAAATATAAATA
>AYEL01060329.1:0-20214 GCA_000484575.1 Olivierus martensii | reverse complement strand
AAATTTTTCCACTTTTAATCAGTGCTAGAATGAACAGTATTATAATTTTAGATGTAATTATTTGAATTTACAAATTTAAATATTTTTAATTTACAGTATATATTTTGCTTAATGCATTCCTGTACATTTGTATTAATTGAAAGTTAAATTGAAAATTTAAATATTACAACATGCATGCTTACATGCATACATGCATACATAAATATTGATGATATTGAAAATATATATATATATATTCATATTTTGCATAGATATTGTTGAAATTTGAGGCTCTCTCTTCAAAATAAAATAGATATAACAAGGAAAGTAATAAAAATAATTTAAATAGATTGATTATTTTCTGGAAGCTATAATTATTGTATAAAATACATTTCAGAGTTTAATGTTATTTTATCTATGTCTTTGTTACTGATATTCATTTTGTAAAAATTAATTTCTGTGTCATTTCTACTAATATAAAATTATTATTATTATTATATTTTGATTAAAAAATAATCTAATCAATTATCTATTACTTAAGAATTAAGTAAAGGTATTAGATAATTGCATCATTTTTTTTTTCTTAGTTTTGCATAGTTTTTTTTATAAATGTGTTTTAGTGTTGAAATGATTGGCAGTATAATTGTATAATGTTTTTCATGAAAATAGTTCTCTCTTGCATATTGTTAGATTTTTAAATAAAATTTAAACAAAATTTAAGAAATTTGAGTATTCTTTGCTGTTAATCAGCCATTATTCACACTTATTATCAAATAGCATAATGTGTGTTCATGTTTCATTACAATATCTATCACAAAACTGACTGCCTTGAAAACTTTTATGACAAGCAAAAAATCAAATACTGTTCTAGGCAAATAATTATAGTTAAAATTTTGTTTATCAAGGAAAACTGTGCATTACTGTTATACAGATACACAGCAGTTTCCTGGTAAATTATCCAATACCTGGTGCTGAGTCTGGTTTCACAAGTCAGATCAGTACCCAGCATTTGGTATTGTATACTAAATGTACATGAATAAAACATATCATACCTAAAACAAATTAAATGAAATATATTATCACTAAACCCTTTAGCAGGTTTAATTACAATATATTACATTTTTGATTTGAAATTGAATTAACATAGTTCACAAACAGCACTATGGCAGGTTACTATTCACATGTGCAATTAACACCATTAAATTCCACTTTTTAGAAGTACTTTCAATTTTTTACTAAAATCCTCCTCAGCTACACTTGAAATTTTTTAAAAATCTTACAAATTCTTTTTTGGAATACTAATGAGTGGTCACCATAGAAACTTGAGAATAAACAATTAAATACATATGTACTAAACTAATTACATAATATCAGCAATAATTATAAATGGGTACATAGTTTTTTAACAATATTACTAAACTATGATTAAGATAAGATGTTTAACACTTGAATAACAAAATAACAACAAAGTTACAAAATCTTCACTGCGAGTATTTTACTAATGTTATCTCGTTCCCCTTAGTTCAGGCACCATGCCATGCACAACATTCACTACCAATGGGTCGACACAATTAACTGATTTAATGCTGGTTCTCTTCCTATCATATATATCTCCAAGGCTTCTGCCACATGTCCTCCTTTTGGGTTATTTTCTTTCCTTATTATCTTAGCTTCGTTCCAATGGATGTCTAAATCATTTACAAGTCCTTTGAGCTAGCGCTGTATTCGGTGTACCTGTTTCTATATCCCTCCTATGTTCCGATATCCTTTTACTTAATGATCTTATTGTGTATCCTATATAAGTCCTTTGTTCACTTGTATCATTGTCAATGAGTGGAATTTCATACAAAAACTAGACTAGCTTATAGGACCTTAACTAAAGTTAAAGTGCAGGAGCACTTTCGGGCTGGACTGCCCCTCATTAGCTGCATAGAGAAAGAGAGCATTAGAAGGAGAACCTGACCGAAGATGGGACATCTGTGACTAACAACAGTAAATCGTAATTTAAACCCGGTGTCAGGGAATGGTCAGACTAGAACAAACAAGTAGGGTAGATGGGATAAGATGTTAGGTACGTGGGGGGAATATGGGGATATCAGAAACAAAGTTTGCATTTGCACATTAAAATGAAATAAAATGAGTGAAAGCGGCCTACTCCAAAGACTGGTGTGTTTCATGGGACAATGCTGACATCATCGATCTGCTACGTTGTTATGAGTTAAGGTCCAACTTTAGAGAAGTGTGGAACATTTACCTCTGCAGAAAGGTTAAAAATCTAGTCAATTCTCGCGATAAAGATTCTATACCCAGTGCGTAGGAATACCTGATTAATCAACAGAATTACAGAATTTAAGGTTTTAATATAGCTCTACATTGCTAAAGTGTTTAAATCCCAATGTAGTAGTAGTATTTAATATTTTTACTTCATTTTATTTCATTTTAATGTGCAAATGCAGACTTTTGTTTCTGATATCCCCATATTCCCCCCACGTACCTAACATCTTATCCCATCTACCCTACTTGTTTGTTCTAGTCTGACCATTCCCTGACACCGGGTTTAAATTACGATTTACTGTTGTTAGTCACAGATGTCCCATCTTCGGTCAGGTTCTCCTTCTAACGCTCTCTTTCTCTATGCAGCTAATGAGGGGCAGTCCAGCCCGAAAGTGCTCCTGCACTTTAACTTTATTTAAGGTCCTATAAGTTAGTCTAGTTTTTATATTTAAGTAAGGAATTTCATACACTCCAGATATAGCATACGGATTCACTCTGTTCTTATCATTATTTTGTTTCTGATATCCCCATATTCCCCCCACGTACCTAACATCTTATCCCATCTACCCCACCTGTTTGTTCTAGTCCGACCATTCCCCAACACCGGGGTTTAAATTATGATTTACTGTTGTTTTCACAGATGTCCCGTCTTCGGTCAGGTTCTCCTTCTAACGCTCTCTTTCTCTGTGCAGCTGATGAGGGGCAGTCCAGCCCGAAAGCACTCCTGCACTTTAACTTTATTTAAGGTCCTATAAGTTAGTCTAGTTTTTATATTTAAGTAAGGAATTTCATACACTCCAGATATAGCATACGGATTCACTCTGTTCTTATCATTATATTTATCTTCTTACTGCTCTAACCGGATACATTTATAAAGTTCTGGAAGTTATAGCACCATTGAGCAGACAAAAAACACATTAAAATTCTTCAAAGGAACTTTTATTGAGAAACGTTTTCGGTGTTATCACACCATCATCAGCTCCTACATTTAATAGTTTCTAATACATAAGATTCGAATATTGAATTCTTTATAACTGAATTCGAATATTCTCATATTTATATAATAACATTTAGAATACAACGAAATTAAAGAAACATCAATTCTATAATTAAAATTAAAATCTCATAACTTTCACTATAAGTTATTAATATTTCATTACTAGGGAATAAAAATAAAATAATATAAAGAACTTTTTTACATCGTGGGGAACGAAATAATGAAGAGTCCATCATCTCTTGTCTATATATTTTATCTATGTTATATTGCTCCCATAATTAGGTTTTTTACTTATACAATGTCTCAAGGCATATTTCCATGGTGTTGGGAGTGTTCCAAATGTTCAGTTCTTGGATAAAATATAAGTTTTCATTCTTCAATAAAAGAATGTGAAATAGGAAAAAACTTTTTTTATTCATAAACTTTTTTGATTATGTGTTAAGGAATGATTGTTTTGTAGCGGGTTAGATACAGATTTTGTAAAAAGAGCAGAAGATAAACAAACTTTAAATGTAGAAAAAACTTCAGAAAGTGAAGTTGATATTGTTAAAAAGAAAACAATGTTCTCATTTTTAATGAACAGCAGTAAGGAAGATATAATTATTAAATGAATGTTACAGAGACTGTTACTTTTTTCTTTCCTTTTTGTTTTGCATATATTTATTTTAGGGTCTTATGAATATATATTTTCTTTTTTATATGTTTCGTATTATTAATATTCTTGATAAAAATTTACGTTTCTTATGTGGAATTAAAGAAAGTTATTTGTTTCTAATTGGTTTTTGAATATAACAATCCCTTTTGTATTGGCTCCAGGTCTCATATAACACAGTTTTGCACAACACTATTTTTTAGGAACCAATCTACTGTGTTATATGAGGGATACCTGTACACACATCATAACATTTAAGCATAAATAACCTTTATTTTAGAAACATTTTTTGCAAAATACTTGCCCTCTTCAGCTATACCAATCTATCAAATGTACAGACCTAGGATTCATAAAAGACATTAAACCATTAAATCTAAAAAATAATAATAAACATACACTGGTATCTCCTTTCAAATATTAATAGTAAACATGCACTGGTTCTCCTTTCCAGTTCCTGCTATTCCATCAACACTCTCATTTTAAATGTTATTCCTCCTTACAGATGTAACCTTTTAAAGTATAAACAAAACAAGAAGAGGGGGGAAAACACCACATAAAATTTATAGAATGCATCTAAATAATTCAGTAAGCACATTAAAATTTTTTACTATTAAGGTAGTTCTTGCCTTTTTTATGAATTAACTTGTTCTTGGGAAATAAGCTCATAAGAACTTATGAATCAAGAATCAATTTCCCATAAACATAATGTTAAAACCACAAGTTCCAAAATCAACAATGCAATTTAACCACAATAAAATTAAGTAAAGGTTAACAAAATCAATACTATATGATTTAAATGATGATTTATCTATCTAAATAAATGAAAATATAGTCTTTAAAATTAAGAAAATTATTATAATGATGAGATTATTTGTCATATTAGTGTTAAAGAATTTTTATTCTTTATTGTTGTTGACATAAGTAGATGAGCTTTAATGCAAATGAACTATTATCTTAGGTACAATCCAGAAATAGAAGTTATTTTGCATAATATGTCAATAAAATCAAAGGATGCACTATTTCCACTTCTCGGACATCATTTTGAATTTTCTAATTTTGAAGCAGGTAACAGAGTTCTGCTACAAAACTCATTGTACTGTATATGGGTTTAAACACCTTTTTATGAATGTTTAGACTTTATTTATTGCAATTAATGTTCATATTTTCGATTTTTTCATACTTTGTATTTGAAAAAGTTCTTAAATTTGGGAACTCTTAAACTGAGAACTATCTATATATATGTTTGTTACACATTACATTCCAATCAAAGAAAGTCATGTAAAACTGCATACACTATATGTCAAAACATGGGCATGCTTCTTTGAGTTAAAAATGTTTCAAGCACCACATCTATGCTAAAGATATCTTATCAGGTGGAAAGACGTTAATCATATTCTCTATCTTCCATTTTTTTTTCACAATCTCCAAAATCCTGGCTATGAATCCTGTTGTCTAGCTTTCATTTGATTTATCACTCTTGCATGGTTGTATTTAACATCAGTATCATATTGGACAGCTCTTGTACTTGACACTGTGTCAGTTTTCTGCTTTTCTATGTCAGCCAGATGGTCGCGTGGTAAAGCTTTGGCTTACCACCCTAGAGGATGCAGGTTCAAATCTGGGTCCCACACTTCCAGTTTTTCAGGAGGGGTCGGGACCCACCTGTTGAATCCCATTCTTCAACCATCCGGTTAAGCCCATCATGGGTGTTGGCCGGCCTCTAATGGGCTCTGTAAGTGGCTGCCACCAGATACAGAATATCCCATGAGGATATGGTGGCTTAATCTAACTAATGTAACCTTATTTTCTACAATTTTTTTTGTGTTCCTCTATATTTGTTATTAAGCCTTTATTTTTTGTTATTTTGTGTTTCTCTATTATTTGTTATTAAGCTTTTATTAATGCTTTATTTTTATTTAAGATTTTATTGTAGATCAATATCTCGTATATACCATGTTTCTTCAAGGCTGAGACAAGCTCTTTTTCATTTCAGAGTTATATTAAAAATTGTATTTTTTCTTTTAAATGCCAATTTCACTTCTTGTTCAATATATCTGCTTACCTTACTCATTGTTTCTGCTTAAGTGCTTAAGGGATATATGTATTGGTTTGGTAAATTATTATTAAATAAACTGAATTTGAATAAATGACACAAGTGGCAGACATTTTTAAAGATGCATAATAAAATTGGCTAAATTTTTGTAAAAACTACTACTTGAGTGCTGATTTGAATGTTAATTAAAAAAAATATATCAACTCAAAGTTTTGCATGCCCAAAAAATTTGCCAGCATGCCACTTTGTGCATGCATGCTATAGATTTTCCATTCTTGCATTAACTTGATGATTTATATTCTCTTACAACAGTTCAGCTCTTTGAGCAGGAAGTAAAATACAGTTTTATATCAACACTAACTTTATTAAAGTTAGTGTTGATATAAGTGTATTTTACTTCCTGCTCAAAGAGCTGAACTGTTGTAAGTTAAAAGTGCTGAGCAGTGTAACAGTATGATTGATTCGATTTATATTCTATTTTTAGGTTAGACCTGCATTTTGAATATAGTGATTTTTATTATATAATTTAAAAAAGGAATTGTAATTAATTTCTAATTGATCCTTTTATTATAAAAATTAACAATTTCAACTGATGAAATATCATTCAGCTTATTCAGGGTGATCAGAAAGTTATGTTAAACTTTAATATATTGTAAAACTGGCAGTTAAATTTGGTTTTTAAATAAAGTTGTTTGTCTGTAATATTACCACAATTGGCAACAGTGTTAGATCATCCACCAGTCAATAATGGGCAGAGCATGTACCATTATGTTGAATCAGATCAGCAATTCCTTTCACACAGGAACATTTCGAAAATTACTAAGTTACTAAGAGTTACTAAATGACATAGTGGATTTGTTTGGTACATCATCTGGAAAAGCAGCTAAAATATTTTCTTGATGTACAATTGCAATTTGAAGTAACTATCAAGAATAGACACACATTGTTCCTGCATGAAAGAAATCATCTACTCTGACTCAATATAATGAAACATTCTCTGCTCTCTGTTGACTTGTGGAGTAATCTAGCAGTGTTGCCAATTGCAATGTCACAGACTAAAACCATTTAAAAATTCTTTTGCAAATTAAACTGCCAGTTTTACAATATACTGAAATTTAGGTTGCATGATTTTTCGATCACCCTATATGATATGGAATCTCAGTTAACCAGCATTCTTACTATATTTGAATTGCAAATGTGCCATACCTATGAGATTCTGATTCTGAGCAGTTTCATTGTATTAGTAATTAAAACTTATTTCCAATGATAAACTATCTCATTGAAAAACCAATGGGCTGAATGTATAAAAATAAGTATTATTTTTTACTAATGATATTTGAAATTTGTTAGTATGAATAAGAAATCTCTAGTATGAGTAAGAATTTATCCGAAAATTTTTAATTTCCTGAGTGCCTGACATTTTATCTCATTGAAAAACCAATGGGCTGAATGTATAAAAATAAGTATTATTTTTTACTAATGAAATTTGAAATTTGTTAGTATGAATTAGAAATCTCTAGTATGAGTAAGAATTTATCTGAAAATTTTTAATTTCCTGAGTGCCTGACATTTCAGTTTCTGGCTGTACTCACATGCCAGCAATTAATTGAAATGAAACTTAATTTTATTTTTTTTACATATTAATTATTATATCTTGCTTAATTTTATTCATAAAAGTTTTTTTAAAATTTCACAATTTCCAGCATTTTTTGTTTTTCTTTCTAACAATTAAAAGCATTATTTTAGAATTTCATTTTTTTTATTAACTTTTCATTCTGTATATGAGATCACAGAAAACACTGTTTTTTTATATGAAATCTTACCCATCTAATGAAATCGGGGTTGCAAACTCAGATGGCAAATGATCCAACTCTGACTCCGACTCCACCTTTTAGAAAATATCCGACTCTGACTCCAACTCCCTAAAATTTGTAAGGCCCGACTCCAATTCCTGACTCCTGGCAGTTCAAAAATCCAACTTCGACTTCAACCCAGGATTGCAGAATCGGATGAAAAATGATCCAAAATCAGATTCCACCTTTTAAAAAAAAATCTGACTCAGATTCTGGGCAGTTTAAAATTTCGACTCCGACTCTGCAATCCTGAATGAAAAGGTTGATATTTTTAGTTAGCCATATCGCCTCTGATCTAAACAAGCTATGAATGAAGAAATTTGGCCAAAATTTTTAAAAAAAGAAAAGAAATTATATAACACCAAGAGTTAAGAAACTTTTGTTGAATAAAGTTGTCATATAATTATTAAAAAAAAAATTACATTAATTCAATGAAATATTGTCACTTTTATTAATATTTAATATTTATTAACTTTTATCATTTGTACAATTTTTAGCAATACTTTTTATAAATACTTTTAATATATATTAAAAATATAAAATTTATATTAAATATATACAAATATAATCTAATCTAATACATAAACAACTGTAATATTCTTTGTTGCTTTAATTGGACCACAGGTAGTTTATTGTAGTAATCCACCCAATGCCACATGCTGTGGAGTAATGTAGGTTTGTAATTTCCTGGGAAGTGAGTGGTTGCTATCAAGCAATGACTGGGAGTCATGGTGTGCTTCTATAATCACCTACTTGGAGGCCTGGACTAGTGGACAGTTGAGGAAGGGAATACACTTACATTCTGTGTTATATCAATCAGATCCAAATAATCCTGATAAATCTGCCTTAATTAATCCCTTGATTTATAACGGATTTTTAATGATTTTGAAATAATTTAAACTAATTTTAGCGCCATCTCGTAATTAGAATAATTATTATTTTTATTAAATCAATGAGTGGCGCCATCTATTAATTAATAATTAAATTAGAATTTTAACTAAATTATCCGAAGAAAAAATCCGCCTCGGCCCGGGATCGAACTGGGGACCTTTGGGCTAACGTCCCAACATCATAACAACTAGACCACCGAGGCCAACAAGCAGATTAATTCTCCAGACAGTTATATTAATTTAGAGGATATTCTTTTTGATTAACAGTATCGGACTCTGCTGATAAATCTACTCCTGGCCGGGCTGAATCTAGCCACGGGCCCTCTAATGGCACTAGCCAGGCAATATATAGACCGGCATCGTCTTTAAAGCTTAAACTTTAAATATTAAACCAACCTCAAGGGAACTTTAATCCAAATAATCCTGATAAATCTGCCTTAATTAATCCCTTGATTTATAACGGATTTTTAATGATTTTGAAATAATTTAAACTAATTTTAGTGCCATCTCGTAATTAGAATAATTATTATTTTTATTAAATGAGTGGCGCCATCTATTAATTAATAATTAAATTAGAATTTTAACTAAATTATCCAAAGAAAAAATCTGCCTCGGCCCGGGATCGAACCGGGGACCTTTGGGCTAACGTCCCAACGTCATACACCGGGATCGAACCGGGGACCTTTGGGCTAACGTCCCAATGTCATAACCACTAGACCACCGAGGCCAACGAGTGGATTAATTCTCCAGACAATTATATTAATTTAGAGGATATCAATCAGATGTCTGCATTAAAGATGATATCACTGTGATGGCCAAAGGGAAAACCCAGTATCACCAGGTTGCCTAAGGAGGAGCAAACAAGCCCAAGGCAGAAATGCAGCAGGCAAAAGTTCCCATGTACTGTAAAGCAATAAAAGTATCATGCCCATTTAAATAGATGCAATATGTTTACATTTTGTTTTTTGCAATTTTCTCCTAAATATTAGTTAATTCTGTTAAAATAAACAAAAATATATTTTTATATTCATTTTTTGTTTATTTTAACAGAATTAACTAATATTTCCCATTATCTAAAATATTTTTTCATTTAAGCATTTTTAACTTATATCAGATTTTTCTTTAAAATTTCAAAAATATTATTTATCTCATCCTAAAACCAGTATGGCTTTATTATATTAGACTATAAAAATTGACAAGATGGAATAAAAAAATGCAAATTCTATCCATCGATTCCATTCAAAATAATGTTTGTAAAAATGTAATTTAAAAAAATATTTCAACTGAAAAAATTAGGAACCACAATCAAAAGTGGATATTTTCACGTAATCAACATGAAAAACCAATTCACAATAACTGAATTAATAAAATCAGGATTAAATTTTTTAACCTTTTTTTATCACTTTGTTTTTACATCTACACATGTCAATGGCATATAGGCATAATTAGATTTGATGTCAGAGGCACTGAACAAATGCTTTTATTTGAAGTCTTTTACTCATGTAAGGCTGTGCGATGGCCAAGAAAGTACCAATCATCGATGCATCGATTATTTTAAAATTCATCGATGGTTAGAGAAAATTAAATCGATTTTTCTACGATGGTATTTCTAACTAAAAAAATGTTCCTAAGTCCAATCAATCAAACATTTATTTTATTGAAATGCAATACGTACAAGATTATCTATTTCTTCTATTGACAATGAACTTAAAACTAAATACATATTCAAATGTTTTGGCTTTAAACTGCTTCTATTTTTGGAGATAGTTATACCTGCTTTGCTAAATAATCGTTCTGCAGGCACAGAACTTGCTGGAACACACAGATATTTTAAAGTCAGTGAGCAAAGATTAGAATTGATTTTCTCCTGTTGTTGCCAAATTTGCACAGGATTGCTTCTGTGGTGTTCCAGTGGAGCCTGTAAATACGTTTTCAGGCATGTATGAAGACCTCCTGATATTCCCACCTAGAAAGTAGAGATGACGACATCTAGTGTAACGACTCAGCATAACTGCCGTTACAAAATTAAAATATTTAATAAATTATTAGCAATCATTCGTACAGTGAAAAATTACACCATCGATAGTACCAATGAAATACATCGATTGTTATAATTGTCGATGGTTTGATGCATCAGCATGAAAATCCATCGATTAATAATCAACAATCGCACGGCCCTATACTCATGTAATAAGTAAATTATATGAATAAAGAGATCATTTATTTCAAAGTTTAAAGCATCTTTTCAAAATCTTGCATTTAATCAGTACTAGACTCATTCTTATAGTAAAAGGTTCACAGTTTTTATTTTGCAAATATGATTGAAGTTGTATGAAGGGTGAGGAATATTAAGCATTATAAAATGCCAAACAGACGAATAACAGAATCAGACTTTATTCAATTGATTAATTTACTCAAATATCAAAAATGAGTGCAAAGAGCAGGATGATCAATAAATAAAGACATTAGATTTTTCTTTAACTTAAAATAAATTTATTGTATCACTTTCAACCCTCTTGGTCCTCTTCAGCAAATCATAAAAAGCCAATATAAACGCTAGAACATAGTTTTATAATATATTTTAAAAACGAATAAATTTAACAATAACAATCGCAAAATATTAACTGTTAAAAGTTTGTATTTAAACCAGAAATTTTTTAAATAAATTATATCTATAAAATAAAATTAAAATATTAAATAATTTTATATGAAATAACTTATAGGACCAATTGATGCATTGAACTGTTAGGACTAAATCAGTTGGTCCTATAAGTTATTTATTTCATATAAAATTATTTAATATTTTAATTTAATTTTATATTTTATAGATATAATTTATTTTAAAAAACTTCTGGTTTGCATATGAACTTTTAACAGTTAATATTTTGTGATGGTTATTGTTCAAATTTATTCGTTTTTAAAATGTATTCTAAAACTATGTTCTAATGTTTATATTGTTTTTAATGATTTGCTGAAGAGGGCCCAGAGAGTCAAAAGTGCTACAGTAAATTTATTTTAAGTTAAAGAAAAATCTAAAGTCTTTATTTATTGATTATCCTGCATTTTGCACTCATTTTTTGATATTTTTTTAAATATGGAGCAGCATATTTTGAATCTTAATGATTAATTTACAATAATAATTGTCTAGAAATTGGATAACTATTGCACTTCTATCTTTAATTAATTAAATAACTTCTTTTTATTAAATTGCATTAGCATTTATTGAATTACAGTCGATTATCATTATTTGCAGTAGTTACGTTCTTTAAATTCTTTGCAAATACTGAATTAGCAAATACTGAACCATTATGTCTACGGGAAATAGAGTTAGGTTCTTGCAAACCTTTCTTCCCAACAATTTCATCCTTGCTTTATGTGTATTTTTCTGCTTAAAGATACTTTATTTAATGTGTATTACAGTACTTACAAATAATTACTGTATATACAATATTATACACAGTATTATAATTACGGTAATCTTTATTTAATTTTTTAAATTAATTATGTAGTAAATAAAATCTTATTTTTGATGGGTAGTTGTTTGATGTTGCAGGATGTTTGATGTGACAGCTGATACATTGTCTTCCTGAACTGTGTTGAAAAACTGCATGAGCCTTGTTTGCATCACTTTTTGCCTCAGATCTTCTAAAGTTTCAGCGTAAGGAGCAAATGTGCAGGAAATTAGACGCCTAAATTTGAGGCCGCATTCAAGCATAAGATCACATTATTCCATGAGACCTGCAGCTGATATGAGCAGGCTTTTGGCCTACTTACTAGTGATTGTGCTCAAGATTCCCATCTCAAGAAATCTTAAGATTTACATGAAAATTTCATTCCTGATACTTGAGAATTTATTAATATTATTATTATTTCAGGATTCCTAATTCTCGAGAAAAATTCTTATAAATCTCAGGAATTAAAAAAATTCTGTGAATTTGTATCCTAAAATTTCATAGCAATACATTAATTATTTTTGCCCTGCGATATCTTCGAGTCAATAAACTAAGTAAAGTAAGTTGTGTGGTTTATCCATGTCACTTCTGTTAACTTTATATTTCAAAAAGAAAATTATCTGAAACTAATCACAAGATAAAAACAAGCATATAAATCTAAAATAATACATAGATCAATAAATTACACAAAAATCTTTCATTTTATTTCAATTTTAAAGATTTCTATTATTGTATACCTGTCATGTTATGCCATAGAATTTGTGATGACGTTTACATAATAAAGCTGAAACAAATATCTTGTTTTTACTCATTCAGAGGTATATACAGGGTGCATCAGCTAAGTCCGGACAAAATAAACAATTTAATTAAACAAAATTTTATTTAACAAAAAGAATAAAATTATCAAAATTATCATTTGCACATTAATTTGGGATCCCTTTAGATTAAAATTACTCGATGTAATTCCCTTCTGCCTCAATTACTGCCTTGATCCTCGACCGGAAATGATGACATGCCCTGCGCAACGCCTGCTTGTCCAGGTTCGAAAACGCTGCCTCAATAGCGGCCTGGAGAGATGCCACATTAGGATGTCTCAACCTATTAGAGACCCTTTCAACAATGCTCCATATGTAATAGTCCAAAGGATTCAAATCTGGACTGTTAGAAGGCCAAAATTCTTTAGGAAGCAAGTTGCAGCGAGCAACTCTTTGTTTTAGCGGCATCAGACAGCATCTGTCGTACTTTTATGATGTAGGACTTGTACCGTAGGTCCTCTTCCGCAAGTCGACGCATTGTGGCCTCACTCATACCCAATGTTTTTGCCAACTGCCTGAGAGATTGCCCTGGGTCCTCTGAGATGAGCTCTTATGATGAGTTCATTGGACAACTTCAGGTGTCCTTGACGATCTCCCTCTGGAATGGCTCTTCCTTGCCGGGTTGGCAGAACCTTCTTCAGACTTCTCTGAAGCTGCATATCTAGCAGCAACATCATAAAGTGTCGATCTTGGATAGTTAAAGAACCGAATTATTTCAGAAGGTGAACGTCCAGTGCGAAGGCCTTCGATTATCGCTGCTCTCCGATTATATTCTGCACACGATCTTAACTGATCAGCTATTTTGTACTTGTCCTCAAATGCATCGTCTGTCTGGCTTATTAAAACGTCGGCAGCGTTGTAGCGCTGATGTCAAATATGGCTGGAAATTCAATTTGAAATTTGTCTGTATTTAGCTGACACACCCTGTATTTAAATCATTGAGTTCACCAGAGTAACAATTACATTCAATGATGTCTATGGTAAATAGCAGATATCAGATCACATTATCCTATATAGTGTATCAGAGGATATGAGTGAAAAACTAGCCCTCAATCATTCTCAAATTTCCATCTTCACTCAATGGCCAGCAACTATAGAGCTCTCTCAGAAAATTACATAGCCAAAGATAGAAGGATCCTAAACTTTTTCTAAGAAATGTGTCCCTGTTGATTTAAAATCTCTAGATAGTCAAATATAATCACTTGTAAAAATAAGCAGTTGTATAGGCTAAAAAGCTGATATTACATCTACATAAGTTTGGGCACAAAAATTCCAGAAATGGAATTTTTGTATCCAAACCCAGGACCTGTTTAGCAGATAAATGAATAAACTGTGTGTATTGAAAAGCTATTTTAATAAAAACTCAATAATTGTAAAACAAATATGATTATTTTTTCTATATTACTGAAATATGATTTATTTTTTCAATATAATTAAAATATTAAATAAAAAAATAAAACAACCCAATATTATTTGTTTTCATTTTGCACAAATTTTTTTGTTTCATTTTGTTTTTATTAAAAACAGAATTATTTTTTTAATTACCAGTAAATATTTTTTTTAATTTTGAGATTCTCAAGAATTTCTGAAAAGTAATCTCAAGAAATAAATAAATAATCGAGAATTTCTGAAAGGGAATCTCAAGAAATAAATAAATTACTAATCCAGGAATTCTCGAATCTTGAGAAAGCAAAAAGTTCGGGAAAACACAATCACTATCACATTATGGTCTGTGCAGTGAGCAAGGATAGGTAATGAGACTTTTCTGGCAGAATGACACAGAGACTTTGTTTGATAACAAACAACTTCCTTTATTAGAGAGAGTTTACATTGGTAGTGATATTTTCGCTGCTCAGTGGGAGTCCACAAATAAGCATGAAAGCTCACAGAAATCAATTTTGTGGTCACAAATTTTCATGAATATTCGAATCTGCAAATAATGAAAGTGAACTGATATTATTTGTGCATTTATAATTTTGTTAATTTCAATAATAATAATGTCAGATTTTTAACTGATATTAATCGTAAAAATAATAATCTGTGGGATAAGCTATACTAATCACATAATAGGGTGATTAACTGCTTTACAGCACTTTATTTTGCCAAAAACTTCTGTTTTTAAATGAACATTTGTGAAACTAAAAGCAGATTAATTTCACATCCTTGTTAAAAACTTCTTTAACTATATTAATTTCAAAAATTAAATACAACAACAATTTCATTTTATATTATAAAGCTAACAAAATTGCTCTGGAAGATTTTATTATTTTTGAAAGATCTTTTAGATCAGGAAAGAGAAAGGAATATTATATTTGATAAATAAACTCATAAACAATATCTAAGAGAGAAACAAGCCAATGGATCCAATGATGAAGTCATAGGTACTGATCCGATATAAGCCTGTAAAACTTTATTCTGACAGTTTTCTCTATCAATCTGACATAAGAAACAGTATCTCCCTTGGCAAATGAAGAATTGAGTTTTGATTTAAGCATTCTCTTCAGTTTGACATGATTGAAGAATTTAAAGAAAATAGGAGGAGGAAAAGAAAGAAACTTTTAACAGTTTGCATAGAGCTTAGCAACACTCTTAGCTCTCAGCTGTGTTGCATCAGATCTGCTTTGTAGTTGGATTAATGTCCTCATCTTGTGTTCGTCAATATTTTTGTCTTCACTTCAAAGAAATTGAAGAAAATATATTCACTAAAGTAACTAAAAGAAAAAAAAGATTCTCATGGTTATGCTTATGGATTGTTTGTTAAATTACCCTACAGCCTCAATAAATCAGGAGTAAATTTTTTCATTTAGCTTTATTTATTACTTCCATTAGGATTTATTTTGTATTACTTGTGATCTGTATTATTATTATTATTATTATTATTATTATTATTGATTGTTTTTGTGCTTCTTTCTGGATCCAACATGATACTTATATTGCTCATAGTTTTCTGGCTATCATCTTGGCATTTGCTTTTCTAGATCTAAACTATTTTTGGTGTCAGGACCTGACATTTAAGCTTTTGATACACTAATTCACAGTTCAACCCCTGTGGACTCCACAAATTGGTGTTGAATAAGGATGTCAAAAGAACAAAAATTTCATCATTAAAATTCTTCTATGGACTCCACAAACTTTTTAAAGTTTATATAAATTAAAATATTATATTTTAAATAACCGAGTTTAAAATAACATTACAATATTTTTATCACTAAATTAAATGGAAAATATGTCATCCTTCTTTAATTATCTAAAATGAAAAATAATTTCACATAAGAATCACAAAGATTATTATAATAATATATTGAATGCTCTTTTATATATTCTTTTATTAAATAATTAATCTGTAATCCATTGGTTGTGAAATAATATTCCAGATTGGTATTATTATGAAAATAGTTTAATTTAATAGCTAGAATTTTAAATTATTCTTTAACTATAGGGAAAGTTATTAAATTCTCTCAATAATTTGTTAATGCTGGAACACTAATTCAAAGATTATTTATTTGAGCCAAAAAACAATTTTTGTGTAGTCATAATTGTAGTTAATTGTTAAATAACATGTGGCATTTCACTGTGGTTAAAATTTATTTCTAATTATTATAAATTCTATATTTTTAATTTAGCTCTATTTTTCGTATTCCTCAGATCAACTACAGATAATTCTCAGTTTGTGAATTCCTGATTTATTAGTTTTTTTCAAATCTGAAGTATCAAAAATATGAACATTAATTGCAATAAATAATTATGGACATTCATTATAAAGCCTTTCAAACCACTTATGTAGCTCTACAATACAGTACAACTGGGATTTGTAACAAAAATTCTGTCATCTACAAAATTGGAAAAATCAAAATGATGATGGCCTTCTACTGATATATAGATCTTATTCTTTACTGGAATACAGATAATTTCCATCCCAATTTTTGCCTAAAGCACTAGATTATTTGTATAAAAAATTATCTATATATATGTTAATAATAATGAAAAATAAAAATTATTTAACATTTATATGACATTTATAATAGTTAAAGTTCAAATTTTTATTTCTTCAGATAGATAAATCATTATGTAATTATAAGCTATTGAATTTGTTGATTTTTACTTAATTTTATTTGCATCAAATTTCATTGCTAAGAATGGAATCCCTGATTTTAGCATTATGTTAATGGAAAATTTGATTCTTAATTTTATAATTACTTACTTTGAGTAATTTCCAGATCCACATTAACTTGTAAAGTCAAGAACTATCTATACTTTTTGAAAACAAATTTAAAAAAAATATATATATAGTCAAAGAAATTAAAATCTAGAAATTATTTTTGCCAAGCTTGTTTTTCAAGTAAACTCTCTAATAATTTTAGTTTAATTTTATTTAACTAATAATTGCTATATTAAAATTATTTAGATATATCCTTAGATGTGAGTTTATATAAACATTAAAACAATCCATAAATAGCACATGCTTAATGCTAAAAAAAAATTTGATTTAATGAAACAATAACAAAAATACAGTTAAATAAAATTTGTATATATTTATGTAATTTTAACAGTTTGTGAAAATTTCAAATTCCATTAATTAAAATATAAATTGATAAATTTATTGGTATAGTTTTTATTTTAAAAAGTTTAGCTGTTTAATTTTTTAATTTGTCTCCTAATTTGTTTGAAGAAATTAGTTTAACAGTAATTGAGCTGTTAAAGCTTCCAATATACAGTACTGGCAAAATGCGTTTTCAGCAAATTCATATAGCTATAGTCTTTAACAAATTTTAAAAAATATTTAGTCATTGATTTGTTTCATATATGGTTTTAACAGTTTATATATCCATAATTTATCCTTTTAAATTCTACTAAATTCTCAGTCATTATTAAAATATATATTAGAACATATTTAGTAGAAGTTTCATTAATATCGAGTGAAACTATATTCAGTAAAAACAAATAAGATATAATTAATTAGTTGTAATTTGTTAATTATGACTGACTAAAAAATTTCCAGCCTCATCTTAATATTTTTGATGTAAGAATATAAATTATTTCTGTATTTTTAGAAAGCTTTTTAAAAGAAGTTTATTTAATGTTTTTAAAATAATGATGAAAAATCACTTAATTTTCTTTATATACATATTTTTGAAAAAAGAATGATTATTATTTATGATAAATTAATTGCTTTAAAATGTTGATTTTATAGGAAGAAACAGTTCTCAAAATGGAAGATGAATTAATAGAAAAAAGAGAAAATTCTCAAATACCAAAGAAAAAATCCATAAATAATAATATTGAAAATGAAAAAAAAATTAACATAAAATTTTCCAATGAGCATAACTGTACTTTTGACAATACTTTAGAAGTCCATATTCCTAGTCCTGATGATGCTGCATTACCACATAATGCAAATCATGATGATTTAATCAAAAATGAATTAAATGGTAATAGAAAATTTTTATAATTGATATATTTGTATTTTTGAGTGATTTTAATTTAATTTAAAAATCTGTATGCTTATTGTCAAAATAGTGCCAAAGAATGATATAAAAGTAAAAAAAATTGAGAAAGAAAGTAAAGAAATTGCTGCTCCTAAAGGAAAGATGAAGCAGCAAAAATTAATGCCAAAGACCAATCCTGGCACAAAAAAGAAAACTTGGTAGGTTTAGTATAAATTTTAAAGCTATATTTAATATATAAAGTATCTTTTTTAAGTAAACATATAATTTTGATAGTAATTTAAAAAAGACAAATCCAGAACCAAAGAACAAGACTATTACTGATTATTTTCCTGTAAGAAGAAGTGATAGGAGAACATTAGTCACAATTAAGGTAGTACAGATTTTAATTTTATTCAAAAAAGTTTTATAGAAACCAAGAAACAAGTCAGTCCCCATAATTTTATATAGCGATTTCTTAATAATTTAATGACTGGTAATAACTGTTTATATTTTTTACATTTTCATTAATTTATTTAATTTGATTCACAATGAATTTTATTGTGTTTTTTTTTTTTAATCATTTGGAAATGTATACTTCATTTTTTTTATATTCAATATTGGTATTTGAATGTTTTTCCTATGTTCATAATAGTTTGAAATCTTGATTATCTGAACTATATAAATTTTTTAAAATATGTTTTTGTAGCAAAATTTATTTTTGGCAATGAAGATTTTGATAAATAATAAAATGTAAAATTATTTTTTTATAGTTTTTATTTTAAACAATTTATTTATGATCTTTTATAAGTTATTAAAAATATGAAAATAAGTAAAAAAATAAACACATGATTTCAAAATACTATAATTTAATTTTTTTTTGCATTATTAATCTGTTTCAGATTTAATATTGAGAACTTTTTGAATTTGGCTCTGTTTTGATTATTCTGTATTTATGTAGTAAGCTAAGCATAGATATAGCATAGTAAGCCTAAGAATGTATTAAACAAAATTCAGTATGTTGTTCTAGCATTTTGCTATCATAATTTTAATTAAATCTCTGTAAGCTGTTCAAAGTTAGGATATTGAAAAACAATAAAAATCTTTGTGAGGATTGTTACTGTGTGAAAGTATAATTTTATCATTCAGTTTTACCTAAAGTTTTTATTTAAATCATTTAAAAAAAATTAAGAAGAAAATCGAAAGCACTACTAATTTTGGTGTTTTTTATTGAGTTATTATAGTTATGAGTGCCTTTCCTGCCATAGTGCTGATAGTTTTTCTTTTTTTTAAGTCTATTTGGCAGTGTAGCGGATTAGAATTCTTTAAAAAAGGATGTAATTTTAAAACAAAAAGTAATAATGTCTGCATTCAAAACAACATTTGTATAAAGCCTGGTTAGTTTATGGTTTCAGAAATTTTTATTTAAATTATTTTAATATAATTATTTTAGTTTAAAAATAGTAATAAACCTTCAGAATCAATAATTATTTTTAGAAAGAAAAACAAAAAGAAGTTGAAGATGCAATTCTTTCAGGAAAAGAAGATGGATTTGAGGTAATTACATTGAAATATCGATATACAAGCACTAAATGCAGTAACTAAATTTATTCTAAAGCAAAACATTTCTTCTTGGAGCTTTTTAAGCTGTGTTTTGTTTTGGAATAAATTTAGTAATTACATTGTTTTGAACTAACAAATTATTGCATACAAATGCACAGGGATGACTAGATTATTATTAGAATAATAAAAAGTTTTAATTTCTATGATAAATATATGAAAACCTTCTTTATATGTGTATATATATATATATATATGAAATATTT
>AYEL01060328.1:0-49072 GCA_000484575.1 Olivierus martensii | reverse complement strand
TAATAAATTATACAATTAAATACAAAATTTTTATTTACATATTCTATTGAATATATAATTATATATTTTATAAGTTATAAAAAAAACAAACAAATTGAGCATATAAGAAAAGAAAATTTCATTTTTGGTTATGATGCTTATTAAATGAAAGCTTGGGAAATAAGTTGTTCAGTATTAATTTATTCAAATAAATTAATATTGAACAGCTTATTGGAAGTTTTTAATTAGTCAAATATATGACATTAATTGATTTTTGTCTATTAATTTCCAAAGTTCATTAAATCTGGGCCTATTAAATTAAGGTTTTAATTCATTTTCAACACAGCAAAAATAAATGTATACTGGTATTAAACTATTATAAAACCAAAGAATTAGCCATATTTGCATTAAAGTAAATAGAAATGTAACTTGTAATATAACTCTTATAGTATATAAATTGGTTTTAATATTTTCTTTGATACATTGTAATTAATATTGAATGCTTCTTTTGATTTGGAAATTTATTTCACTAATTTTTGAATTTAAAATTTATTCATGAATAACATAGCATATATCAAAAGTGGAAATAAACTTTAATAGAATTGAAGAACTTTCGGCTTTACTAAGCCATCCTCAGCAACTTAAAATAACATATAAATAATAGAATGTTATTCGAATGCCATTATAACATTCTATTATTTATGTTATTTGTAAGTTGCTGAGGATGGCTTAATAAAGCCAAAAGTTCTTCAATTCTATTAAAGTTTATTTCCACTTTTGATGTGTGTGCTGTGTTATTCATGATTAAGTAAGTGGGATGAAATTATACAATGTTAAAATTTATTGTTATTATTTTTAATTTACAATAATTTTCTTATTAGATAAAAGAAATAATTGGTAAAGGAAGAGGTGTTATTTCAAAAAGATTGATTAAACGAGGAGAATTTGTTCTTGAATATCATGGTGATCTGATAGACATGGAAGAAGCTAAAAGAAGAGAGAAATTATATTCCAAAGAAGAAAACACTGGTTGTTATATGTATTATTTCACATACAATAATAAACATTACTGGTAATTATAATTTTTTTTTAATTTTAACTTGTATGAATTTTCTCAGATTTTAATATTTAACTTTCTAAATATAAAACAAGTTTCATAGAATCAGTTCAATCAAAAAATTAAATATTAAAAAATCTATTAGAAACACATCAGTTGAAATATTAATAAAATTAGAGTATGATTATTATTTTGAAAGTTAATAGCATTTGTTAATATGTTGATAAATGTGCCAGTAATTATGAAAGTGGTCCAAGTCATTTTAGATAGCTTGCAAAAATAAAAGTTTGTATTATTAGTAAAATTTTACAATTACAAAAAAGGATTTATTTTGCAATTGCAAAAACATTTGCTTTTTGTTTTTATGATTATAGGAAAATTTTTATGACCTTAAAAAATATTTTACAACCCCAAAAGTCAAAATATTTTAAAGAAAAAAAATATATGATTTCATATATATTTTCATAATTACCAGCACAAATAGAAATAGCAGTAAACAAAAAAAGTATCATAAATATGAACAAAATATAAATGATTATATAATAATAATAAAATATTGTATGAAAAATTATGATATGTTATTAATCATTAACAATAAAAATTTAATAGAGTGAGTGCTTATTCTAATAAAGAAAGATATATAGAAAATAAAAATTAAATAAACTGTCCTCAAACAAGAAATTTCTAAAAAGCAGCTAGCTTGTGTTTCTCTCTCAAATTAATATCATTTTAGTGTGTTTTAATATATAAAATAATTTTTATGCGATATAACAGTCTTGATTTTTATCATTTCTTATTAATTCAAATAACATTTTAATTTTTTCTATAAATATCAATATCATTCATATATAATGCATAATATTCTTTTCAATATTGTTAAATATAATTTAAGAGAAAATGAAATAAACTCTTCCTCTGAATTTTGATAGAGAAGAATTGAAACCTTAATTCCATATTTGCATTTGTACAAATTTTACTATTCACTAATAATAATAAATAATTAGGACCAATTTTATAATAATAATAATAAATTAAAATTGCATAATTTTTATAAAAAAAAAATTTTTATTGGTAATTTTTATCTCTCATTTTCCATAATACAGGTGTTTTTTTTATAAATTTTCTTATTAAAAATACAAATGCAATTAATATTCATTGTTATATAAATCCAAAAAAAAGAAATTTTTTTTTTGTAACCCAAGTCTCATAAGTTAATTTGTTTTGAATCAAAATAAGAAGTAATAAATAATAAGTGCTTTTTATTCTTTCTATTCTAGAATGTAAGAAATCATTTATTTTTACTAAAGGTTCAAATATGCTGAAATAAATTGAATTCTAAACAATTGAAGAAAATTAATATATTAAGGAATTATTTATTATATGTTTAATCTATTTAAACTTCTTTCAACCTTTAAAAAGTTTTAAAATGCTGTATTTTTCATTGGAATTAACTAACCAAACAAATATTCTAAATACAGGAAGTTTATATACCCTACAAAACATTTGTAGTTTTTTAAATAAAATGAAAAACAAATGATTAACAAAAATTTATCCTACATCAAAATTTTCTCGGCATTATTATAATGCTTAAATTAATGCTTAAATTTTTTAAGCATTATTTAAAATTAATCCATTTTAATTTGCAGAAAATATCACCAAACAAAATATAATGCACAAATCAAAAGTATTCACACCCTTGAAACATGTTGATGAATCGTTTGCAGCAATGATCTCCTTTAAGATGATTGGGATAGCCTCTAATAAAGTTTTCACATGTCAATAGGAATTTTAAACCATTCTTTAATGCAAAATTGTTCCAGTTCATTCAAATTTTTAGGTTGTCTATTGTGTACAACTGTTTACAGATGACACCAAAGATTCTCTATTGGATTAAGATTCAGACTTTGGGCCATTCCAGAATGTTGAATTGTTCTTCAGCCATTCTTGAATAAATTTTGATGAATATTTGAGATCATTATCAGACTAGAACAGTCAATTGTACCATAAATTAAGTTTTCTGGCAGAGGGCTTCAGATGATCAGTTAATATCTTTTGATAGGCAAAAGAATCCAATGGCCGTGTATGTAAGTCAAATCTCCAGTCCCATTTACTGAAAAGCAGTTCTATAGCACAATAGCTCAGCTCAATCTTAGGTCTCAGACATATGCCATCAAAGGGCAACGCTCTGCTCTGCCAAAAGGCACTACAGAGGTCTGTAATACAGTTTAATTACTGGGTTGCGGGTCGGCATTGCCTCTCCTGCGTCCACGGTCCACTGATCCGATAGGCCCGAGGATCCAGCTCGGTCGCTCGCTCCAGATCACATGCCACTGTGTATCCGAAACTCACAGTTTTGCCTTTTCCCCAGGATTTTCGGTCTCAGACATTATTGCTGTGTTAGTGATGTCACCACCACTTTCCATCTCGTCCTCAGAGGGATTGAGACGACTAGAGACAGCTCCAGAGTGAGATCTAGAGGCTACACCATGAGACGTCCTTACCCCTGAATAAGGAGCCTCTGTGATAGACCGACTGCTTTATCTGTGGAGGTGGCAATGTTACCAATACACAGCGTCACCTACCGGAAACTGTCTTCTTGGTACGATAATAAATCTCGCGCCACCGGAAATGACATAAAAAAAAAAAAAAAAAAATCAAAAAATGGGAAGTTCTCAGCCCAACCACAAATGCCTCACGGGAATAGGTTTAATAAGTTTATCGCCATTAAATTTCTTCTGACGGGACCCGAACCCTGATCCAACCTCTCTGGAGGTGGCAATGTTACCAATACACAGCGTCACCTACCGGAAACTGTCTTCTTGGTACGGTAATAAATCTCGCGCCACCTGGCGGAAATGACAGCGTTAGCAACACATTAGCACCACCTGGTGAGAAACCGCTTTATGTTTGCGATGCTATTTAGATTAGTGATAAAAGAAAGACTAAAGTGGCTTCTGCATACAGTTGAACCTTCTTTGTTAACCAATGGTTTATGACGCAATACATATTGAATTTTGCCTTTTAAGCGGAATCAATAAGAAAAAATTAGGACAAATATTGCAGGAAGTAATGTAGCATAAGTTAAAAATGACACAATTTTGATCATTATACAGTAGACCGATTAAAATTTCAAATATATTCTAACATTTTTGAAATGAACACGCGGAATTGATTATTCCCGCGGATTATTGGATTTATTGCCAACAATATTATAAATATAAATCGCCTCTCATTGATGTGTCTGCCGTAAATACGGATATTCGTCGTAAACAATACCGGTTATAAGTACGATAATCGTAACTTAGTTATTCCAGATAGAAAATTAGATTTCACGATGTCGAGGACCTCCTGAAATCTAATTCTCTATCTGGAATAACTTTTCTGATCGCAACCAACATCATCGAAAAATTTGATAATTTTAATTATTACATTTTATAAATAAAAAATATTAAATGTTCATTTGAGAATAATTTTCAAATCAATTCTTTTGATAGGAATACTATCTATCATCATGTGTAGATTCGTGAAAATATTTTACAAAAGTTTTAAAAATAAAAAAAGTGACGTTTTCTCTAGATATATATTTTTGATTACAAGTATCCTAATTTAAACAAACTAGAAATATATTAATACTATCTATCATCATGTGTAGATTCGTGAAAATATTTTACAAAAGTTTTAAAAATAGAAAACGTGACGTTTTATCTAGATATATATTTTGATTACAAGTATCCTAATTTAAACAAACTAGAAATATTCTTTAAAAATTTTTTAATTTTAATCAGCTTGAATTTTACAAATTGGCCTATGACGTAATTGCTTTACTTTTCCTGTATTCACAAAAGATAAAACTGAGGAGATATGTTTTTTTTTTTTTTTTTCGAATTCTCGGTTAGAATCGAGGAATAACTATAACGTTCTTAATATTATTATAATTTTATGACTATCGGAAAAATAAAGCAGTTATGACATAGGCCAATTTGTAAAAACAAGCTTATTAAACTAAAATTTTTTAAAATTATATGTTTAGCTTCTAAATAAAGATATTTGTAATCAAAAAAATATATCAATATATATAACTTCACTTTTATTGTCTTCCGGACACTAAAAGTGAAGTTTTGTAATAAATGGACACTTTTTAACTATTGGTTGAAAAAATCGAAAAAAAAAGATCAAAAAATGATTGGTGTTCTCAGTATCTCCTGGTCTACCTATCGGGAGTCTTCGTGACATAGAGAAATTTTCTAAGGAAACGAGTTCATTGCTCACATCATGGTTTAAAGTGATAAAACCAATGTTTTGTGTGATTTTTTTTTTGGTCTACCTATCGGGAGTCTTCGTGACATAGAGAAATTTTCTAAGGAAACGAGTTCATTTCTCACATCATGGTTCAAAGTGATAAAACCAATGTTTTGTATGATTTTTTTAAAAATTTTTCTTCATTTAATAAAGATATAATTAATATTATAACTTGTTATAATATTAATTTTAATTTCCCTTATTTGTAAAAATATATTTATGGTTCTCCAATACTTTTCAAAATTGTTGAGGGACAGATTTGGTTTAATTTCCCTTATTTGTAAAAATATATTTATGGTTCTCCAATACTTTTCAAAATTGTTGTGAGGCTCAGATTTGGCTCTTCGTCTGAAAAATTTCCTGACCTCTGATATAGAGCATGATCTTGTATCTTGAACAACTATTTGCAATAAATGGACACTTTTTGACTATTGGTTGAAATAATATCTTTTAAATTTCGTTTAGGCTTAGAAGATTAACGAGAGGAGTTTGTGAAAGATAAATATATATAACATTGATGAATCACGCGACTGCTGATGACTCATAAATCCACAATTTACTTATTACTGTAAATAGGAACATTAGGCATTCAGGAAATGAAATTTAGTATATGAAGGGTTCCCATATATATAGTAAATTTGATCGAAATCGATTGATGATACTATCAACAGAATAATTCACGATTAATCGACCTCTTCATCCCTTCATTTTAGCTCTATTAGACTGCACTTTTGAGAAAGCCAAAAATAAAATAAGGAACATTTATATTCCAAATTTGTTCGAAATCGGTTGAGCAATGGCTGCGTTCAGCAGACTCAACTGTTGTGGAACAGTTGAGAGATTTTCTGCTGAACGCTGAAGACGCGTTCAGCAGAATCATTTGGTGTATCATTTGGTAGCGGATTTCATTTACGCTACTATCAAACATGTTGAGTTGTTTCAAGATGGCTGAGCCCATGAATGTTAGTAATTCATAAGAGCAGATGGTGATAAATAAAGTATATCAATTTAATGGTGTACGATATAGTATTGATGCACCACTGTTTCTTCATGAGCATCTAACAGCAGGTCAATCAAAATTATAAAAATATAACTTTTAAAATGCTTTTGTTTAAACTTTTGTGTAAAAAATAGAAATAATTTTCAAATATATATTAAAAATATAAACAAATAGAAATAAATGGCTTTTAGTTAAATTATAAATTATTTAACTAAAGCCATTTATTTTTAGAAACAAAAATATAATGAATTTATTCTCTCATAAATTAGAAAATGAATAAAACACAAATTTTGTTAAAATAACGATTTTAGATATATTAAAATCCAAAAACATTAAAAATCCGTATAAAATACTGTATCAATCTTCCTTGTTTATTTTTTCCATATGTAGAAAATTGACTTCAAAAAATTTTATATATTCGTTAAATGAGATTACATAGCTTTTTTTAAATTGAAAAATATGTTTGTTTAAAATAGTGTAAAAATGAGAGTTAATCGCTCAATATACACCAACATTTGAACCAAAGACATCCTCCGTCGTCCACTTTAAAAAATTCTTTACAGAGGCGTTCGCATCTATGGTATATGGCTTCGCTCCAAGGAAGGCATTTGTATGTTTTTCCGTTGTATAAAGGAAAAAATCGACTTACAAAGCCTTGAGCAAAACAATATTCTAAATAAAGAAAAAACATCGATTATATAAAATACAGCTGATTTTATCATTTTTTTTTAAATATGGATGGGGGAAAAAGTTAATCTTGAAAACATGGAATATCCTTTAAACTATTGAAATAAAAAATAACATATTATTTCATAAAAGTAAAAATTTATAAAGTATCTTACTGCTAATTTATATTTAGTAAATTTTTTATGGTTACAGCAATATTTTTCAACCTTTTTTTAATGCTGTACTTTCTTTATAAAATTAAAATTATCAAACTCATAAGAGACAGAATCTCTCATATCTCACAGGCTTATTATAATTTTAATTGAATGCATTGGGAAATATATATAGTAAACTCCCTTATAACGCGAATTCGTATAACGCGACGAAAAAATTCGACTTATATTCATTCAACACTATAAACAGTCCCGTATAACGCGTAAGATAACTTTTTTGACGTTAGTTATCCGTTACTTATAATATTGGTTGATGGTAATATAAAATGAAACTATGTTTATTTCACTTCCATGACAACTTTAGCAACTTTTCCGTCGGGTTATACGAATCTGCGTTTATGGAATCTGTGTTATATGGGGTTTACTTGTATATAATATTTTTTAAAATTTAGTTACCTGCATTCTGTTTTTTCCTTTATTAACAGAAATCTTCTTTAAAACAAGTATAATATTTTTTAAAATTTAGTTACCTGCATTCTGTTTTTTCCTTTATTAACAGAAATCATCTTTAAAACAAGTTATTTAACACTCTGCACACAATAAAATCGTATTTGAAACTAAAGCACATTTCATTAGCAATATGCGATCAGTCCGGAACTCAGAGACAACTATAAATTTGCATAAAATCATCTGAGGATGCATGTCTCGTATAACGCGATTTCCTATAACGCAGAACGTATCTCCTATGTTCTGTGGGGGTCCGCTATAATTAAATAAATAATTTTTATATAGAAGTAGCCAGTGTATCCAGCATTGCCCGGGAATTTATCACATGGTTTGTAGAAAGATTTGATTCGCGATTTTTATAAAGCTACATTTGATATTTAATCTGTAAGCAAAGATGAAAAATAAAAACTTCGGCGCCACGATGCCATAATGACGTCGCGCCCAAGTTTTGATTTTATCATCACTGACACGTCATAGTGATGTTAAAACTGTTGTGATGTCACATAGTAGTGACGTTTTGTGCTGGCATCCATTGTTATGTTATATTCAGAACTCTTTGTGATGTCACATTGAAATATTTGCCGTTCATTGTCATAATGACCACACATTGATAACATCAGAAAGTGATGTTAAAACTGTTGTGATGTCACATAGTAGTGACGTTTTGTGCTGGCATCCATTATGTTATATTCAGAACTCTTTGTGATGTCACATTGAAATACTTGCCGTTCATTGTCATAATGACCACACATTGATAACATCATAAACTCGCCTTTTTGACGTCACCTTATTGTTATATCATGATACGCCATATTTGAGACGTTATGCCGACGTCATTCATTAACATCGTCATATCTGAAAGATTTTAAATGCATTATTTTAAATTACAATTCCAAAATGCTCCAGCTAGGATGATTTTGATCTTCTAAGAGTGGGCAATTATTTTCTGCCGCAGTCCGTATAAAAATTGAAAAGTACCCAAGAGCTAATTACGGTGCCGTAATTATATAATTATTAATTAATGTAATGAAATTATTAATGATAACATTAGGTAATAATTAATAATTGATAAACATTATTTTGATTTAAAATGATTACTCACGTCATAATAATTAATAAAAATTACTTTGACTTAAAATGACTACTCACATTCAAATATTAATAATTAATAAAAACTACTTTCTAATGTTAATAAAAACTACTTCGACATAAAATGACAAGTTCAAGCAAGTGATTCTTGCACAAACATATTCCTCTCACCATCACATGGGACAAGAATAATGGTTTGTGCCATTTATCTGCACACCTTGTCAGTCTCGATAACGTGTGTAGCCACTTTTGTGATAGTTACACACACAATATATTCGTGTATCAATATTATTTTAAAATATATACTTTCCTTGTGTTACTTTCTTAGTTTTTGTTTGTACGCAAACAGTTCAAAAGCATCCGTAGAAACTATTTTTTTTTTTCATTATGAACATTATAATAATTCGTCCTACGAATTAATAAATTCAGACAATTTTCTTTAAAAACCTAAGTATTTTATTAAACTGACTGACTGTTAACAACCTAATTCATTACAATGTTTTAAAATGTTAGGTACCTAAAAAGTTATTTTGTAAAAACAAATTTATAACTTAATGTGAATGATGAAATTTACTATGTTCATGGTTAATTATATCTTCAAAATTTGGAATAATCTCGCTAGTGTACACATTTTATTTTTTTCTTTTCGACTAGAATTTTACGAATGTGGGCCTTGAAACTGAAGTATGTTCTAGTTTATGCGGCGGGCCGGCTTCGAGGGCTGGCTTTGCCCAACCCTGTTCTATGATATCCTATATTCCCCGAATGGTCATAGAAAGTCGCCATACAATTTGATCCCGATAAGTCAATGTGGGATCTATGCGGAACAGATAAAAAGACAAAAATTGCATATTTATACTATACACAGGTTATCATCAGGAAGAAAAAATTACTTATCGGAAATAACCTTGTCTGGTACTTATTTATGATTATGCAAAAATACAATGACTCAATTTTTTATTTTTAAGTGCATATTTATGTCTATATTCTAACGTAAATATCAATAAACGAGTATAATTTATATTGAATTTTAACAAAAAGCATGAAAATAATACACCAAGGAACTTGCTGTCAATAGTAATCTTTCACTAATTCCATTATTCATTTTGCCATTTTGGACTGAGGCTTCCTATTAAATAAGAGCAATCAGATAGGGCTCTCGAATATTCTTATGTTTTCTCGAAAACTAACAAGTTAGATTTTCTTTTAACATTTATTGTTCTGCAATTCCCATTTAGAATTTTAAATCCTAACCTTTGTTTCTATAATTATTTCGGTTAAAAAAACTTACCCATATTAAGAAGAATGAAAAAAATGCAAACAAGTTTTAAATTCGACTTAGAAGAGTCTCTTCGTAACGTCTTTAAAATTCTATATTTTCTGAATTTCATATTCAAAATTCGAAAATCTATACAGAAGTAGTTTAAATTTAATGTTAATTAGTACCAAGAATGTTTGGTTAGTACGAGTATTGATTTCTACATTTACATTTGACTATTAACGGAAGACAACATACTAGAATTGATCACTAATTAAAATTGCCAAATTCCAGCGCCTGAAATTTTAAATAATTTAAAATCTGATTTAGATAAATTTGAGCTATCTCGAAGTGCTTCCCTCTGTTAGAAATTTTGATAATTATAGTGGATTAAATATTCTAAAATAGGCTACTAAAATTGCCGAAAATTCGTTATAAAAATATATAATCTTACGTTTAAAATCTACGAGTGAATACACTGTTGAAGGAACGATTATTATTTATTTATTTATTTTTAATTTTTATTTATTTATTTATTTTAATTAATTAAAATGTTAGTGTGTTAGTAACATTTATTTGTTTGAATGATTTACTCATTCAAACAAATATCTTACAGCAGATTCAAAATCAACTCATTTTGATGGAGCTAATTCAGTTTCAGCATTGTTATCTTTAAATGAAAAAATGGGGGGCGCAAGTTTGATCTTTGCCACAGGCGCTGCGTACCCTAGTTACGGGTTGAGGTTTTTCCAATAGGTTTCTGTTTTTCTTTTTGCGGGGTCATTATTGTTCACGGTTTCTGAGATTTTCTTTCGTTCTCTTTTGTTCTTTCGATATTCTTGTTTCTGTTTATTTCCTCATGTTAAAGTTGACTTTAGCCTTTCTAAAAGATTTTATGGTGTTTCTACCTGTTTTTCAATTGGTTTGACTTATTTAGGGCTAGTTGTTTGTTTCCGCGGTGTTTCCTATTGTTTCCCTGAATTATTTGATTTAACTTGCATTTGTACTTTAGTTTATTTGTGTTTCCAGCTGTTTCTCATTACTGTTTCTTGTACTTTTGATTTTTAAGTAGTTTTCTTTTGATTCTAGCATGTTTCCAATTGTTTACATCTAGTTCTGTTGTTCCCGATCGTTTTATTTGGTGTCAGATTTCCAATTTCATCAGATATGATGCCGTTGGCATAGTGAATGTGTTTGTATGAATGGTTTCTTATTTCCAGGCAAACTGCTTCCTCCAGTGCACTTCAGCTATTGGTTTTTCTTCAATGACATACTTCTATTGGTTTTTCCCAATGGCTGAGATGCGTCGGTGTATGTCTACCTCCACACTTTCTTTCTTGTGGGAGTGAAAAATAAATAAATAAAAAATTATTATTATTATTATTATTATTATTATTAGTTTTAGGTACTAACATAGTTATGTCTTATACTAACTGTATATTTGACATTTTTTATTCGTAATACAATATTCTTGTTTAAGAGTATTATTGTTTAAGTAATAAAGATTTAGAAATATCTGTTCATATGCACTCAAAATGCTTAAAATTATTTTTATAGTTTCTTCTATATTCTTCTATTATTATTCAATATAAAAATAATTAACAGAAATACTTTATTTCATATGAATTCGTTGATCTTTTCTTGTGCACGTTATAGATCCTCTTTCAACCATTCATTCTTTCTAGTTACAAATGCCTGCAATCGTGTTCTTTCGGGTTATATTCAAGATTGTTTTTATATGTTTTCGTCCTAATAAATTCTATTTAACATTTATTCATCGTAGTCCTAAATTGATATAAGAATATACTCAAAGCCCAGAGCTGAATTAGCCAGGATACGTCGGTATATGTCTGCTTTGGAATAAGTCCAATTTGGTAAACGTCCTGTTTGGATGCGAAAAATTTTGCTTGGTATACGACTTTTGTTCGGAATACGACCTATTCCCGTGCTAGAACTTGTATGAATCTGTTGTGTATGTCTTAAAAACATATTCCTTATATAAAACTTGCAGAGAAGTACCACCCCAATAAAGTCAAAATTAGAACTGATATAACAAATGAATTCATTAGTATCTTATTTAAAATTTCAATAGCCACTGTATCACGCATATTTATTAAATTGACAAAAATAATATATCAGAAAGTAAAAGATGTTAACATTTGGCCTACTAAAGAACAAGTAAAGGAATTTATGCCAGTTCAATTCAAGCAGTTTTATCCAGATTGCAGAGTCATTATTGATTGCACTGAGATTGAAATACAAAAACCATTTAACCCTAATGAACAACAAGCAACTTTCAGCTTTTACAAAAATACCAATACACTCAAAGCACTAGTAGGGATTTCTCTTTCAGGAGCATTCACTTTTATTTCAGACCTTTGGTGTGGATCTGTTTCAGACAAAATGTTGTTCATGAAAAGTGGATTTCTCAATATGTTAGAAAATGGTGATGTTGTCCTTGCAGATAGGTAATTCCTCACTTTCTGAAAGACAAATTTCAATTTACACTTAATGAAAAAATTGAAAATAAAAAAGTTTCTGGATTACGCGTTCATGTGGAAGGTGCAATTGCAAGAATAAAAACATTTCGGTATTTTGAAGGTAAAGTAGAGATCAAACCTGGGAGAGAGTGAATAAAAAACATTACGTTATTCTTCCATTATTCTTTTACGTCTTTGTTCTCTATCTCGTCGGAAGATTGCCGTAGAGTAATAGAGTATTTTGTTTTGTAAATAAATATATTAATGCATACAAATTATGTGATAACCAATATATATAAAATTAATAATAATTAAAATAATTAATTAAAACGTACAGTACATAAAAAATAATAAAATGAAAAATAAAAAATAATTTTTCGATGCATTAAAAAAAAAAAAAAAAAAATGCACATCGAACCCGGAATAATAAAATGAAAAATAAAAAATAATTTTTCGATGCATAAAAAAAAAAAGGCATATCAACCGAGATTCGAACCCACTACCTTCAGATTACGAGCCACGTATTTATCAAATGCACCATCTGCCCACCTAGGGATCTGTTAGTTCGAACCCACTACCTTCAGATTACGAGCCACGTATTTATCAAATGCACCATCTGCGCACCTAGGGATCTGTTAGCTATCTATCATTTTTAAGCTGAATTATCAAAAGTTCGATTTTTCAAGTGTTAAAAAATATTATTAGAAGGCCATATTCAACGAAAAGCTCGGACACATATTCACTCATTTTTGATTTATTTTCACCATACGCAAGCGGAACAAAATCGGTGGGGGGTCAGCTGTGTCCTCCCCTTGTCAGTTAAAATGAAAAACATTAATTGCCAGAGTACTTTTGGTTTTAATAAACCATCATCAGTGCAAATATTACATCTTTATAATAAAACAAGATGGAATGGTTATCTTGGTTTGTTATAATAACCATTCCATCTTGTTTTGATATAAAGGATGTAATATTTGCACTGATGATGGTTTATTAAAAACCAAAAGTACTCTGCAATAAATAATTGTTTTTCACTTTAACTGAGAGCTTATAACTGTGTATTATTTATGGTTTTAAAAGTGAATTTGGATATATATTTTAGTTAAGATTCCTTTGACTTGCTGCAAGCGTTCAACATACTTCGCTTTCAGACTTGGACCAATCCACGTCGTCAAGATCCTGGCAGAAGGCTTCCATGTGGGGACAGTGAAGCAGATAGTGCAGCGCATCACCACGCCACACATCTCAGCTGCAGCTTCCATCACCAACTCCCATGATGGAGTGGCTGGCAGAAGGCTTCCATGTGGGGACAGTGAAGCAGATAGTGCAGCGCATCACCACGCCGCACATCTCAGCTGCAGCTTCCATCACCAACTCCCATGATGGAGAGGTAATGGGGAAATCTGCTGTGGCCTGTTAACATCTGAGTTAAACAATGGTCAGTGCTAACGGGAGTACTGCCCACAGGCAGGAGGGAATGGGTGGTCTTACCACTGTAAAACTACGCCAGCTCTCCTGCCAGTTTGTCATCGATCTGTGCAGCAAAGTAGCTTTGTGGCTGGTGGGAAGAGGAACAATCGCGGACACAACCGAACCTCTGGCCGATGACTTGGCCAAAGAGTCCGCTCTTTTGTTCCTGATGATGCCCGTGTGACCATGGACCCACCAGAAGATGATAGCCCTGCAATGAATTATCTCCAGTACCTTGCCTTGGATCTCCTGTACCATTCGCCCTCGATGGTACCCATCACTTAGAGCTTGAAGAGATGACTTTCCGTCGGAGTAAACCGTGACAGGCTCTGAATCGGGATGATCCAGTAGCCATTGTGTGCCGTCTTGATTGCCAACAGCTCTGCCTGAAACACGGAAGCTTCTTTGTTCATTCTAAACCCAGAACTGTGCACCAGTATCTCGTCAGCATACACACAGTAGGCTGCATCAACATAAACACCGTCTTTGGAACTGTCAGTAAAGATCTCAATTCCCGACATGGCCGGTTCACCAGCCTCCAAGCCAAGGCCAACCCAAAGGGAGGGATGGATTGCCCAAACGTCTCCTTTGGAGCCTTCTGCAATGGCCGGGTACATCTGTTCACAGTGTGAAGTGCCCTCTCTGACCACAAATGTGCAGAAGGTAGCCTCTTGCCCCACCACCAAAGGCAAAGGCATCAGACCGGCCAAGACCAGTGCGGCCTGAGTCGAGACAGTCCAATATGCCCTCGTAATCCGTACGGCCACCATTCTCTGTGCTCAAAGCAACAGTTTGCTCCTCTTAACGGGCGAGACAGGGTCTCACCAGCAACTGCATGCATAGCATGCCCATCGTTCAATTGCCCTCTTGTAAATTATATGGAGATCCTTTCCACTGAGGTCATAGTCCACTTAGCCAGCCGCGACAGCCAAACCGTTGCAAGCTGCATCCGTTTTTGGATTTCTCTGATATGTGGCAACCAACTTAGTGCATGATCATTCGTGACGCCTAGGTACTTAAGCTCATTCACTCTTCAGATGGGGCGCTTATCAATCTGATATATTAGTTGTCTGGCCAATATAACCAATCATGCCACCGTCAGGGCCTGGGATTTCTCTGGGTCAAAAGAAAGCTTGATTCTTTTTCCTTATCAAACAATTCCCATTTCCTTTCTCTCATTTCTGGCCCTTTTCATTGGTTTTCTACTCAGACCGGAAATTACTGACAACATATCATCCGCATATGCCTGCAGCTGTACTCTGTCTGGCATGACGATCTTCAGAGCCGTGTTGGCTAGACATTCCACAACAGGTACCCAATGCAGGACCCCTGCGGGCAGCCATGCTGAATTTTCCTAACGTACAGAGTCGTCGGAGCATAGCACAAAACTCCCATCACCATGTTTCATAGTATGGATAGTTTTTTTTTTTTTTTTTTTTCCTACAAATACCTTATTCTTCTTTCTTCAAATGTAATGTGTTGGCATGGCCAAAATTTTCTATTTTGTTTCATCACTCTATAATGCTTTGCTCCAGAAATAATCATTATTATTTTCATGCTGTTTGGCAGCATGATAATGATGATGAAACAAACTTCAGTTGATTTTTCCATTTGACATTTTATGAAGGAATATATTTGTCCTTAACCTTTGACCAACTGCACCATTGTTGTGTATCATATGACTTATAGCCGACTCGGACATATCAGTTCCAACACTGGAAAATTCAATGTTAATATCTCTGAAAGTCAATCTAGAGCTGATATTTACTTCTCTCATAATTTTCCTGCAGGAACATGATAAAAGGATCTTTTTCTTCTAGATCTGGGAAGAATTTCAACAGTTCTTCTGTACTTTTTGATAATTGACACAATGATCGAAAATGGAATTATCTATTTGGAGATGATCCTGTAACCATTTCCAGCTTTATGAAGGTTGACAACTTTGTTCCTGAGATGTTCAGTGAGCTCTGCTTTTGCCCATGTTGACTATTTCTGTGCACAGAAAACAAAAAGAATACAGCCATTTTTATACTTTTTTTTTGTTAATTCTAAATCTTCCCGAGAGCTCTCATACTGATTACATGAAAATAAGCAGATATTTTGCAATCTTTGGATGATACCATTTCCAATTGAAAAGGTATGAATAATTTCAATTTCTGCATTATGTTGTTTGTTTGTTGATATTTTCTGCAAATTAAATGGATTAATTTGGAATAATGCTTTATTTATTTCCCATTCTGAGGAGAAAACTTTGGTGTATAATAAATTTTATTAGATCATTTATGATTTTATTCAAAAAACTACAAATGTTTTGTAGTGTGTGTGTGTAAACTTTTGAGAGCAACTTTTATATTAAATTCAAAGAAAGTATTACTATTATAGAAAAAGATATGCATACAAAAAGAAACCTCCTAATTGAAAGAAATGAGACCTCTAGAAAACTGAACAATGAACAACATATTGCGATACTATATCATATGTCCAAATATAAAACAATTAGATAATTAATTAGAAAGGAAAGAAAAAGTTTAATATGTAGGAGCGCTTTTAAAATAGATATAGCTACATTAAATTCATATGAATAATTTGATTCTAAAAGAGAGACTGTTTTTAATTCTGAAATAGGTTTTAATTGACTTATATTGTTAATAAAGCTTTTCTTAAAAAATTATTGAAAATTTAATTGATATTTATTTTATAGTAAAATTTGTTTATAGTGAGATCTTAGGCATCAGGTTGAATTGCTTGTTATATTCAATGTTTATTATAACCAATAACACAAAAAAAGTGAACATTTTATGTTCAAGTTAGAATGAAATAAGGCCGTTTTATGTTGATTAATATATATAATGAGTATATTTAACTTATTTATGAACAAACTGAATTAGAAGAAATAAATATGCTATTTATTGAAAACATTACTTATGAGGATTTGACTAACTTGTGTAGGTATCTCACATATTTAATAATTTGCCACAATAATTAACAGCTTAGAGAATAATTTTATTTGCTATTAATTTGTACTTAAAATTATACTTCATCTCTAACAACATGTTAGCTGGAATTGGTTCTCATCTTAATCTCATTCCTGAAAAATAGCAGGAAATAGAATAGTAGATGGGTACAGAAGCAGTGTATCATTTGACCATTCTAAGTTTTTTCATCAGTTTATGCAAGTTTGATGCGGAGAGGGTCAGATGTTCAAATCACTGTTTTCTTTCACATTAGTAAAGGATCGTAGGTACAATAAAATATTAAAGTAGCAAGGTGTACCTCTCAAGCATTTGTGCAAAAATTGCATTTAAAGTTTTCATAACTTATATATAAATAATTTTTACCCTGATAGTACAAACATACAGTGGTGCAGTGGTTAAGTGTAAGCATGTGCAATCTTTATGAAGGTTGACAGTTTTGTTCCTGAGATCTTCAATGAGCTCAAGAAGAAAATTGACTTTGGGATAAAAGAAAAATCCAAATTCTATCGAGCTGTTCAGTTATAAACAATGTTTGTTTACACACAATTCGAAAAAATATTTTGGCAACTGAAAAAATTTAGGAACCACTGTCGAAAGGACATATTTTTTCAACAAATACATACAAAAACAAAAGAATTGCAAAAGCTGGATTAATAAAGTCAAGATTAAATTTTAACTTTTTTTTATTGATTTTATCATTTTTTATTCCACTTCCCTGACATCAATAGTTGCAAATGGGTTAAGGGAAGATTAAGGACATCATAAGAAAGTAAAAATATTCTGGTAATTAACAAATATTTGAGAAGTTTCTACTGTTTATAAAAATTAGCAAAATGCTAGTAGTTTATTTGCACCTGAAGAATTACTTGAAGATTCACCATATATTTATATACAATAAATAAATGCATATATGAAATAAACAAAAATGAATTACAAGTATAAAAACTTTTATTGTATAAATTCACTATTCATCATTCTTTTGTGTTAGTACATTCTGCAAGATGATAGATATCATACAAACATATAAAACATAAAAAATTTATGTTGTAGTTAATGCTATTTAAAGAAACATTACCACATGTGCAAGATTTTTTGACTTTTCAATTGGAAAACCAAATTTTGAAAAATATTCCATTTGTCACAAAGTCTCAAAGTGAACCATGTGTATTTTAACATCTTGAAAAAGATCGGTACTGATATTTGATGGTGTACAATGAAATAGATTTTTATTGAATTTGAATGGATTTCTGAAAAGTCTCAATCCATGATCCATAGAATCTGCACATGCTTATGCCAATCATCTCACCACTGCAGGCTTGTAATAGCATGGTAAAAATTATTAATACAGGAATACCTCAATTATCGCAGTTTTGATTATTGCGATTCTTGATTTATTGCGGTTTATAATTTGGTACCAAAATTCAAATTATTGCGCTGAAATTTGAATTATCGCGGCCGCGAGATATAGCCCACTACATATGCAACTAGAATTACATTTAGTTTGAGTTGCCACTCTCCAAGTAGTGCTTCGTTTTTATCCAATAGTGCCTGCTCACCATTCACCAGTAACTATACCTCTACACTAGGATAGTAGTACACCTCTACTTGAAGTACATGTGGATATTTATTTCTCTTCTTATTTACCTCCTACAGTTACCACCTCTACTTGAAGTACATGTGGATATTTATTTCTCTTCTTATTTACCCCCTACAGTTAATGCTAAAGGAAACAAGGATGATATCAAGGCTACAGCTATCAAGAAGAAACGTAGAGTGATCAACTTAGAAGATTAGCATCCTCAACACATTTATTTTTTACCTTATGCATAAAATTTAATTAATATATTTGAAAAATCCTTGGCAGTGATCACTCATTTTACATGTATTATTTATCCTGATTATCGCGGATTTGATTATTGCAGTATTTTTCGTGGCAACATTAACCGCGATAATCGAGGTATTTCTGTATATAAGTTGTTTAAAAATTTCAAATGCAATTTTTGCACAAATGCTTGAAATGTGCACTTTACTACTATAAGATTTTATTATGTCTATGGTCCCTTAATAATATGCCAAATTTGAAGAAAATTGGTGATCCAAATCTCTTGCCTTCTCCTTGTGAATCACTTCCTTTTTCCTTAGAGTAGAAACTATAGGTGATGATGATCAAAATTTTTTGCATATTTAAATACAGTATTTTTTCCTCACCTACTTCTAATTCTTGAAACTCAAATAATTTCAACTTTTTCATGCAGAGATAGACTATTTATTTGTAAGCATTTTACACATTGAATGAGTACTGATATGACAGGCTATTACCAAATACTTAAATATCTAAATAAATAAGAAATCAATGTGAAAACTTAATCATTCACATGACATACAATTCTATTTAGAGTATCATTTCACTTACAGAGTTACAAATTCACTCAGGAATGTCTTAAAAATTAAAGCCAATAAAAACAAAAATTACTTGATTTTTTTTCTTCCTGTAGATTCAACTTTTTCATGCAGAGATAGACTATTTATTTGTAAGCATTTTACACATTGAATGAGAAAATCTCTACTGATATGACAGGCTATTACCAAATACTTAAATATCTAAATAAATAAGAAATCAATGTGAAAACTTAATCATTCACATGACATACAATTCTATTTAGAGTATCATTTCACTTACAGAGTTACAAATTCACTCAGGAATGTCTTAAAAATTAAAGCCAATAAAAACAAAAATTACTTGATTTTTTTTCTTCCTGTAGATTGAGACTAATTTTGTTCATTATACCTGAAGGTTACTTGTTTTAATCAAGAAAATTATGTTGCAGGACAAACTCAAATTCAGGAATTTCTTAGTGAGAATGAGAACATCCTAATGCTTATCAGACAATGTAGTATTTCCTAGGCCAAACTCAAAATCACAAACAATTCTTATTCAAAGTCCAGAATTTGTGGTTTTTTTCCTAGTCAAAGCATAAAGTGGCAAATAGTTAACAAGACAAAGGTCATCATTACTCATTTATTCCCGCTCAGAGTTCAATATTTGCCAGCAGAACTTTCTTTAGAAGATAATTGCAAGGATAAACAAATCTTTTTGAAGAAGGCTGCACCCTGCACCAGTGTAAGTACACAGGGCTACATCCTCTATCAAAGTGCAAAGCATTGTGCACCTAAATTATATTTGTGCAAAAAGAATAACATTTTATGTAATTTGAAATGCCACAAAAGCCTACCTTGCAAAAATAAATTGGGTACCTACTTTTGTTTTTCAACTTTTAAAAGTTTTTACTTTGTATTTTGTGTTGAACTTCAACAAATAAAAATATTAAAATATTTGTCTATAAAGATGATGATGATTCCCAATTTCAGTTCTTTAAAGTCAACCATTTTCAATTTATCTTATTTCATTGTTTCATTGATATTTCTTGTAGAGTAATAAAAATATGCATTATGTTTATTATATTGTTCTTAAATCAATTACTCTTTTTCTTACCATAAATACAAAAATTCAGATATTTGCCATCTGGTAATCCACCAGCCCTACTTCCAGTACAATAATAACTTCTACTTGCAAACCATCGGAGTCCCTATTGGCAGCCCCTTAGCTGAGGTCTTAGCAGAGCTTGTAGTAAGGTATAAGGAAGAACTTATTTTGCCACCCGTAGAAAATCGTATTAAATTATACAAAAGATATATAGATGATATATGTATTATAACAGAGAAAGGCAACTATATATCTGATCTCGACAACAGATTATGTTATGATAGGTTTGTAGCTTGTCAAACAAAGAGGGAGTGAAACTGAGATACAATACTCAATATAAAAATCAAAATAATCTCTGGTGAATATGATCTAAGTATTTATAGAAAAAGACTCGTTTATCCTTTATTCATCAGAGTGGAAGCTAACGAGTCTTGGTTGTATAAAATGGCAACATTTAGGGCATTACTCCAGAGAACCCTAACACATTGCACAACAATTAAAAGTATAGATGAAGAGCTCAAATGGATTAAAAAGCAGGCAGTACAGAATAGATATACAAATCTAAACATAAGAGAGCTGACAAAGAGGAGGTGATAAACAACAGATCAACCTATTGCCTCAACATAATTGAGATTACTTTGAGATATAAGTGAAAGTTGGAAAGAATTACTAGCCATAAGTTCATTCAGCAGGAGAAACACCTTGTTTAATTTAATAAGAAATGATAAAGATAAAATCAATCCCATCTATCTTCCAGGTGTTTATGAAATTTCAGCAATTGATAAAGGTAATAACCAACAAGTCAATTACATAGGTTATACGGGTATATCCTTAAGAAAAGAATTCCTGAACATAGAAGAGATATCCAGAATAACGTATCTATGACAGACTTGGCACAAAGGGCGCTAATAAACGACCTGGATGTGGATTGGAACAATGCTAGGTTATTTTTGAAGGAGAAGGACCCTAGGAGGGGCTAGATAGCGGAAATGTTGACCATTTTTAATAAGAGAAACGAGGAAGTTAAGGTGATTAATAAGTTAGATCCAACAACTATCAACAGTGCATGGAGATGGTGCATAAATGGAAATTAATATCTTGCCAATTAACTGTCTTTAAAATAAACTTTGTGTAGCTAAATATCTTTTTATGCACATTAATTTCTGTATATATATCTTGTTTGTGTTTTATGAGTCTGTATGTTAAATTTAATTTGTATTTGTTATTCGTTGATTAATTTTAATATGCATTTTGAAACTTCAGTTATGTTGCTATAGTAACAATATTTGATGTTAAAATTGTAAAGAATGTTTTGTGTGTTCTATGGAACTCTTTCCATTATTGTATTCTTAGTTGTAGCTGAAGAGGATTTGAAAAATCGAAAGTGCTACTACCTCTAAGTGTTGTTAATTGCATTTTAAGTTATGAATGTAATTCCTGTCTTAGTGCTGTTGGTATTTAGTTCTGAATCATTTTGGCAGTGTAGTATTTTGCAATTCTGTATTATTATGTTTTTTGTTAATTTCAATAATTTTTAATATATAAATTTTTGAATTATAATCAAAAAAACCTAATGTAAACAAAAAATTGCCTCTTCTCATACATAAACAGCTATAATATTTTTTACTTTGTTTTTACTGGACTACCTCTAATGGTTGACTCTCACTCCACTTTCAATACCACACTTTTCAGAAAGTAATAGGTATGGAAGGAAAAGTGTAGGAAAGGAGAGGCAGCAATAAAATAGAAGCGTCATGACTCTCTTAATGACAGATCTTTGTTTATATTTGTATTTTTCTCAAAAAATAAGAAAATACTATGAAAAAGAAATAAAAATTAAATGATTAATAAAAAATATTGCTTACTTTAATAGTATTAAGCAAAATTTTGGTATTATCTATAATATTTCTTTAATTTTAAGATTTTATAGTTTATACTATAAAAAATTAACTTTTGTAAAAAACTTTTGGGTAATTAAATTTATTTCAGCATATAATCAGAACAAAGTAAACATAATAATGTAGAATAGAGAAAGAAGGGGAGAAAAAAGTGAATTTTCCAAAGAATATTCAATTAAGTAAATTTTCATAAAAAATAACAAATTTTATTACCATATTTGATTTAACTGGAACAAACTCCACATTTGTTTTTTTGTTTTTAACAGATTTTTTATCAGTATAATTTTAGTGCATGCAGGAAATAGGAATAACTAACTTTTAAACATAAATTTATTTACTACTTTACAATTCAATCAGAAAAATTTTTACAATGATTTTCCAAACTATATTAAAATATATTTAAGTGCTAAATAATTCTTAAAATACTAAAATATTTACAAAAGATTTATAAATTATAAAACATAATTCACAAACTGTAAAATGCATTTCGGTCTTTGACTCTCTTCAGTTACAGTGAACTTTTTTTGGAATTTTCACTTTAAATAAACTTATAACAATCTTTACTTGTATTTTTTCAATTAAAATTGAAGCTGCCATTCCTTCACGACAAAAATAAACAAATATTTACTTTTCATATTTAAAATAATTTTACTTTTTATATCTAAACTAATTTTATGTATTTAAACTTGAACTAAGTTACCTCTATAATTATCCATCTATTAAGTATTTTCTATGTAAATATTTATACTTACTGAATAATATTGGAATGTTCTATAAGTTGAAGGCTATTTCGTTATTTCTAAAAAAAGGAAGAAATATCTTTTTATCTTAATAATAATTTAAACCTGAGTATACCTAAGTGTTACCTGAATACAAGAAGTTAACGCCTGCTGTTCTCTTTTTTAATAATGTGGATCCATATTCCAAATGTGTATTTAGTTACAACCTACTAATTTTCATTATATTTGCCTATACACGAATTAAATTATTTTTTAATAACTACATTATTTTTGTTTCTAACTAAATTAAAATATCTTACTGTGAGGTAGACTAGCATCTTCTTGTTAAAACCAAATTTAAAGGTTTACAATGTATATATTTTTTACAATTTCAACAGATTTACACCTTCAAACGATTATATCTAAACGAATTTTTTACTATTATGCAAATTGAATATTTGTGCCCTCTAGTGGTCATTTTTAAAACAAATACTCCCACCATATTTCTGATAATTTTAACCCATTTTTATTATTCAAAATTATATTTTTAATAGAGTCTCCTATAAGTCTTCATCGAATGATTTTTTAATTATATTATTATTATTTTGACTATTTTTCTTAATAAAATAAAATCATAATATAACCTAGATAAATAATGTGTTTCCTGTTTCAATATTGAGATCGTATCTTTATCAATGTCACAACTATTATTTATACAATGAGTAGGCAGGCCAGATTTTAATTGTTTCAAATTTATATAATGCTTATGCTCCTCTATTCTTATTTAATTGGATGAAATAATCCTCTTTTCTTATTTCACCTATATAATAACACCTTTCTAATACACCTAAATTCATAAAAAAGAATCTATTTATATCTGAAATTAAAAAAACTGATTGTAGAGCAACAGATATAGAAACTAAAAGATTAGAATTAGGGCGCTTGCACACACACCTGCTTTCCCGGATCCGGTTCCGGCACCGGATGAAATGTAAATAAATGAAGGTTTGCACACACAGCTGGTCCGACCAAATTACCGGTCCGGGATTTTATTATGCCGGCAAAGAACTCGACAAACCGGAGGTCAGCCCAGTCTCCAGTTGTCGACTTCAATGTATTCTTATGGGAGCTGGGACATATTTCTAGATGTGACGACGCCGGCTGAGAAATTCTTTATATGAACTCCTAAACGTTCCATGAGAAAATCGAATGTACATGTGCTCATACGAAAATAATTGAAAAATTTATCATCATCACTTCTCAGTTTTTCAAAGAGCGTATAAAAGCTGCCTTCTATATATCTCATTGCTAAAAGCGGATATATCCAATGTTGCCTTACGCGATCCCTGTATTTCCGTCTAAGATATAACAAAACAAACAAGTTTCGTCTTCTCTGTCTATCAGATACTGACATCTTTCTTCCGCGACTTCCGAAATCCAACTGCCAAAATCATCACGACTGGAATCAGAATCGGCACAGCAGAAAGCCGGTGTGTGTGCAAAACATCACGATCAGAACCGAAATTGGCACCAGCAGAAAGCCGGTGTGTCTGCAAGCGCCCTTAGATTTGATTTATAGAATGTTTATGCTGAACGACTATCTACATTTTACATCTGCAAGCGCCCTTAGATTTGATTTATAGAATGTTTATGCTGAACGACTATCTACATTGGCAATTGAAAAAATGGGAACAAAATTATAGAAAAATAGATATTATAATAAAGAAAGATACAGATAAGAATAAAAAATTGTTTTTTGGTAAATTATTTGAGGAAAATAAATTTTATCAGGAAAGAGAATTTTTTAGAAACTCTAAAATAGGTATTGCTCCACAAATGCAATTTAAAATAAAAAATTTAACATTTATTGGAAGACAAGCAGAGGGATTGCTAAATAAACATAGTATGGTTTATAAAATATGATATTATGCACTTGTAAAAACAAACATTATTATATAGGTGAAACTAAACGACAATTAAAAATAAGAATAGAGGAGCATAAGCATTATATAAATTTGAAACAATTAAAATCTGGCCTATCTACTCATTGTATAAATAATAGTTGTGACATTGATGTTGAGGGACGTTCCGAAAGTAAGTTTCGTCACTTTTTTCACACGGAAACTTTATTACCAAAAAAATACACCATGGCATCATGAACTATACACCTTGCACTATTTTTCGACATAGTCGCCACCGAAATTGAGACATTTGTCATAGCATGCAATCAGTTTGAAGAAACCACTCTGGTAAAACTCTGTGCCCTGTGATGCATGGACACCACACCTGATACCATTATGCGCTTGTCTGCTAACACCATGTCCTATACTCTAGCAATGTTGTTTTCATTTGTGGATGTGGAGGGACGCCCACTTCATCCTCCACACACACTCCTTCCTTCACTGAACATGCAACACCAGCGACAACCATTTGACGAGACATGACCTCTTCACCATACATGGTCTGTAGGCATTCATAGATGATGGACATACTAGTCCCACGTGCCCATTCATACTGGATAACAGCACGCACTTCCATTGGCGACCACATTGTCAGTACACGTCTGTCTGCCATCATGATTTGTACTTGAATAACCTTGGGCATGCCTGTCTGCTGCTATTCTCTCTTCTTCGGCGCTCTGTGCATGCATCATTCCTCCTCCACTGACGCTCCTTCTGTCATTGAACCAGCAATGGATGTGGATTTTTATGGCAATTGTTTGTTTCACCTGGTGTACCATCTTCTCTTTCAAAAAAAATGACGAAACTTACTTTCGGAACAACCCTCGTACGATCTCAATATTGAAACAGGAAACACATTATTTATCTAGGTTATATTATGATTTTATTTTATTAAGAAAAATAGTCAAAATAATAATAATATAATTTTGAATAATAAAAATGGGTTAAAATTATCAGAAATATGGTGGGAGTATTTGTTATAAAAAAGACCACTAGAGGACACAAATATTCAATTTGCATAATAGTAAAAAATTCGTTTAGATATAATCGTTTGAAGGTGTAAATCTGTTGAAATTGTAAAAAATATATACATTGTAAACCTTTAAATTTGGTTTTAACAAGAAGATGCTAGTCTACCTCACAGTAAGATATAGAAAGACCGAAATGCATCTTACAGTTTGTGAATTATGTTTTATAATTTATAAATCTTTTGTAAATATTTTAGTATTTTAAGAATTATTTAGCACTTAAATATATTTTAATATAGTTTGGAAAATCATTGTAAAAATTTTTCTGATTGAATTGTAAAGTAGTAAATAAATTTATGTTTAAAAGTTAGTTATTCCTATTTCCTGCATGCACTAAAATTATACTGATAAAAAATCTGTTAAAAACAAAAATACAGATATGGAGTTTGTTCCAGTTAAATGAAATGCACATATCACTTCTACCTTTGAATTATTATTACCATATATTATATATTATTAACATATTTCATTTAAAATAAAGATTTTCTGCCAGAAAATATATACGAACTATCATCAGAAACTCATTATGATCCTTTTTAGAAAACCTAAACTCAACTGCCATAAACTGATTAGGACCTGTGAAATTACAGTTGTAAAATCTATTGTTTCTCTCTGCCATGGACAGTAAATGCTGTCAATGGCACACAAAAAGTTAATTCCTTTATTCTATATTGTTTCAAATATAGTAGATCCCCCTATTTATACAGTTTCAAAATTGGTACAGGTGCATAAATTTTTGTTTGTAATAGATATCTATTAAATGCATATAAAAAAATTTAATAAACAATTTTATTTTTTTTTGCAAAAATATCAATACTACCTGTTTAATACTCCAAGCATTTAGGAGTTTTAGGGACTGCTAAAAAGTGCTTTAGTTATTTCAATAGTTAATCATCAATATTTAAACAAATAATTGCATCATGTACCTACTTATTAAGCAGTAATAAAAATCCTTTCAATTAGCATTTGTTTCATTTTCCCCTTTTAATTACAACAATATTTAGGTTTAAATTATATATACCTTCTTAATTTGAACTATACCTAACACATTTTTTCCATAGAAAGTTAACTTTGAGGAACGCGATTTTCCATACGCACAATGTATTAATGACGTAATCCCTGTGTTCGACAAGGGTTTACTGTAATTATACAATAACACTCTTATCAGTAAACTATCTGCTTCACACTTTATAACAATTTTTATTCAAATTTAAAATAGTTAATTATTCATTTATTAATTTTAGTGTTGATGCAACAAAAGAATCAGGAAGATTAGGAAGATTAGTAAATCACAGCAAGAAAGGAAATTTAAAAACAGAATCATTTGCTGTAGAAAATAAACCTCATCTAATTCTCGTAGCACGCCAAGATATACAACCTGGTGAAGAATTATTATATGATTATGGGGACAGAAGTAAAAAGTCATTAGAATTTCATCCTTGGCTGGCAACGTAACTCTTATGGTTATTTATAATAATTTAATGTACAATGTGTTTGTAATAATTTTTGAAATTTTAAATATTTTTGTTTGTTTAAAATACAAGAATGAACTACTATGATTATCAAACATCAATATACATATACACACACATATTTAAAGTCTCAAAATAATTAAATATGTTTCTTTTTATTAAATTAACTGAAACATCATAGAAAAAAATGAAATTAAATTTATTTTATCATAAAATCATTTGAACAAGTAGTCTTGTATATAATACATAAATTTCTCATTGACATATGTTGTATATATATATTCAATATTGCAATCACATCTTCATCAGTTTAATAAGATATGGCATAACAATATTTTATAAATAAAATATATACTTGGGCAAGTTTAGATTTAGTGTGTGTATTAAAAATAAGCATCAATGCCTTTACAATTCTATTTAAAATGGCCTTGTCTTCCTGTTAATTAAAGTGCTTTGTATGAAAATGACCAAATTCTAATATTAAATGATGATAAATCATATTTTAAAAATTATTTTCACCTAATAAATAATATATATTAATTTTTGGATTGTTATAAATATTCCATCATTTGAAGTTAAAAATGAAATTTAATAAAATTTAACATAATAAAATTTGTATAAATTTTATAAAATAATTGAATGTATTTAATCAAAAACTTTTTCAAAAGAACTATTCAGCAAATAAGATATATTTTTTATGATTTAAAAATAATTTATAAAGATACGAGAAAATTAACTACATAATGATTAAATTATAAATAATAAAAAGAGTGAAATGAATTTTATGATACTATCACTAGATGAAATGTAATCTGTACAGATTTGCAATTTAAAAATTTTTAAGTTATTATTATGATAAAGTAATATTAAATACTTTACTTTTTCAACATAAGTAAATTGTAAAAAGTGAAAATATAAAATTTCCTTTCTAAGGAAAACTTAAATATATTTTAAGGCAGATGCAAAAAAGCTCAATGCAAAATAAAAAAAAAATTAAAAATATTTTAGTGCAAAGTTCATGCACATTTAAGAATTTATTATATTGCTATGAATTTTGTAATAAAAATATATTTAAAAAATTTTCTATTTTTTCCAAATTATTTCTGTTTAAAATTTTAATTTTTCATTTAATATTGATTTTTTTCTTCAAATAGTTATATTTATTCAAATCACTAAATAATAACAGGTTTTACATTTGGATTTATTTGGCAGCTACACTTTGTTACTAGTCCTGAACTTCAGATATTTTGAAAATATTTCATTTATTTTATTGCTGAAAATCTATTAACTACATTAATATACAATTAAGCAATCATCAATTTCAATTTATAAATTTTATAAATACAGGTATATTTCCAATTGCAAATTTTCATAAAATAAAAACATGCTATTTTCAAATTAAAAAAAAATTTTTTAAAAATGTATAAAAATCTTAAACATGAGAATGAAATACTAAAATAGGATAGAATATATAAAATTTTATTATACTATAACTAAATAGCTATTTAATATGATAACAGTATTTCAAGATGGCAGAGCTTCTTTCAAAATTTTTATTATAATTTGATATTTAAATTCAAATCTCTGGAATAAAAACTTAATTTATTCAATCATAATCAGACATCATACAAAACAATATATGTAATGTCTCTAGATTTGGGAGAAAAGTAAATTTTAAATTATGAACTTCATGACTTTTGAACAAAACTTGCAAATGTATTATGCTTGTAATCGAAAGAATACTTTTAATTTTATTTTGATATTTATTTAAATTATTTATATATTTCTTCTGTGTCATAGAAACCCAAACTTTAGAAATTCTCAAATACTCACTAGTCTTATATCCATCCTTTCAAATTTTTGGTTGTCTATATATATAGTTATCATCGATACGATTATCAAAATTTTATTAAATGATATATTTTATGTTAAAAAAAATAAATAAGAGAAAAAACTACTGTATATAAAAATGAATATATACTATGGTAGTGCCATAATAATCAACTCCATATTTATCATCCTTTTCACTTCATAAATTTAGTTTCTGTAAAGCAAGTGATAAATCATTTAATAATTAAATTAAACATCAGCAACAGTTTTCTGTTTTAGATTGCTTTTGAATTGAATCTGGTAATATTTTAATATAAGTGCTTTTTAGAATGAAATTGGAAAATTTTAATTCATTATAAATTTATAATCATACAAGAAATTTATTAAGAATGAATCAGAAATGTATGTCTTAATTATAATTTAATTTTAACTGTAAGTATTTTATACAATATATGTATTTCATATTTTTGAATAGTAAGTTTTATAATTACCATATTTCCTCACATAATTATAAGTTTTGTACAAAAATAGTAGAGATATGATAATTCTGCAAACAATAAATTAAAAGGTAAAATAAAAACAATCAATTTGCTTAAAATCACTTATTATTAAAGCTGTATTTATTATTATTTAGGCAATTTCTAATACATACAATGCTGTGTATTCTCAATGTGTGGAGTGCCAACATAATTTAAACAAGCCAAACTTCATTTTATTGTAAGTTTTAAATGTAAATAAGGTAACCCTTGATTTATGAAATCTCTGTTTACAAATTTTTAATTTAATGAACTGTATAAATTTGTCTGGCTTTTTGGTTTGCAAAAACAACTATTTCATCACTGATCAGTTATCCATTCTAATTTTTTTTAAGTCAATGATCGTATTTTGTTCCATAGAAAAATTTATAATCTCATTTCATATCTAAATAATATATATTTTTGTATATTGTTTCCTCATATTGTTTTTATAAAATTTCATTATTCAGATATTACCATTTGAATTAAATGACTAATTGATTGTTTTTATGATTTTTGTGCTTATTCTCTTCACTGGCTATATTAGATATATTTTCATATTAAACTTGGTGTCTACCATTATTTTAATATAAAATTCTCTTCTGCTTTCATTATTGTCAGGGGTTCCCAACCATTTACTAAAAGCCAAGAGTGTACAGGGACCAAAATTATCCAGTACCCCTTATTCATAATAATAATAAATAAATTCTTGTGTTTTTCCATCAGATTCAAAGAACATAAGAAATAAACAGTAATTAGTTTTCATAAAAGCTTTATTCGGTAAATAAATCAAAAACACTCCCGTTAAAAAGATCTAGAGAACATATGTTAAGAACTAGAAATAGAGTAATTTAAATATTTAAAGAATTTTAAATTGTATGTTCTTTCTTATGGAATTATGTTATTCTAAGTTAATGTTCTTTGTTCAAAAAACATTGGATTCCTTTATAAGAGTTGAAAATGGCAAACAAGCCGAAAGCGCTTCTCTGATTAAAAATTATTTTTATTGATGTAGCATACTGATCTGCTTTCTTAGTGCTAAGAACTAGTTAGTAACTTAGTTAAGTACCATTTAAAGCAGTAAGTGATTTTTAAGCCTTGTCCCAGTTATCTTCATAAATTGAAAGATATCTGTATATTATGAAAATATAGTGGGCCCCTTTATACTAAATGTTTATTTTCTTTTTAAAAAATCAGAATGAACATTAATTTATGATTGTATAATAAATTTAATGCTAAATAGTTTAAATCAACATTTTTACCATTTTATTATTGAAATCTAGTGCAAGATTCTCAAACTTCTTAGATCTAAGGAGCCCTGCATTAGAAGAAAAAATTCTTCCAGAGACTTTACAAAAATTTTATACATTAATATTAGAAATAACCACCATTAAAACAACTAAACTTCATGTTTATGCATATGATTTTACTATATATATCAGCATGCAGTGCTTCCAAAGTTTGAAGTTGAGAATAAATTTTACTTTAATACACAATATATTCTGATGCAGTTTTATTGTTTTAAGAAAAATTACTAATGTCCTAAAATTGCATTTCTGACCATCAAATAATTTAAACCCAGTTTGAAATCACTGATCTATTGGGTGGTATTTATCAGTCAATTAAAAAAAAATTTATTTCTTACTTTAAAAAAAAAAATTATTTCTGAATTATATTATGCTGAGCATTGATCCTAATTCCATAATTTCTGTACTATCTTTACCTTTTAAATTATTTTATTTGTGTAAAATGGATTTTGTTCTTTTTTTATACTTTTGAATGCATTGATTTTCTACATGGGAAAAAAAACATTATCAGTATATCAAGAATTAGAGGCAGTAGTATCTATATACTGCCAATGCTACACAAATTTATCTTAACTGCAATAACAGGATGCAATCATTAATCTATAAAATTTTATAAACAAATGTTTTGGATAGCAAAGGAGAGTACAACTATTATGTGAGGAAATATAGTACTTTTAATTTCATTTTGCTAAATTATTTTAGAAGTTAACTGTATCTGAAATATAACAATGTGCTTAGTCCATATGCTATAATCCTAAAATAATTTGATCTAACTTTAATCAATCTTTCACTTCGGTTTTATGATTTATCATTTTCTGAAACATTGTTTCTAGTAGAGTAAACATTTTCAGAATACCTAAAAACTATAAAACTATATACATAACTTTAAATTAGAAATCATTAAATACAGTGATACTTCGGTTCACGAACACAATCCATTCCTTGATCTATACAGTGATACCTTGGTTCACGAACACAATCTGTTCCTTGACCCTGCCGTCATCCGAAAGTTCAATCCGAATCAATTTTTCCTATTGCAATTAATGTAAATCCAAATAATACATTTTTTGTCCTAGAGTTTTTAACATGTTATGGCTTTATGTGTGGAAATAATACAGAAAGAATTAATGTAAATCCAAATAATACGTTTTTTGTCCTAGAAAAATTTTTAAACTCGTTATTTTATGTGTGGAAATAATACAGAAAGGAAATAAATATAACAGTAATATTAGAATAATACGTTTTTTATCCTAGAAAAAAAATTTTTAACATGTTATGGCTTATACGTTTTTGTCCTAGGAAAATTTTAACATGTTATGGCTTTGTGTGAATCCGAGTCAATTTTTCCCATTGCAATTAATGTAAATCCAAATAATACGTTTTTTCCCTAGAAAAAATTTTTAACATGTTATGGCTTTATGTGTGGAAATTATCCTAGAAAAAAATTTTAACATGTTATGGCTTTATGTGTGGAAATAATTCAAAAAGGAAATAAATATAACAGTAATATTAGAAGAAAGCATGTTTAATGAAAGGAAATAAATATAACAATAATATTAGAAGAAAGCATGTTTAACATCTCCTAGGAAAATTTTAACATGTTATGGCTTTATGTGTGGAAATAATACAGAGAGAAAATAAATATAACAGTAATATTAGAAGAAAGCATGTTTAACACCACCACCAAATAAATATAACAGTAATATTAGAAGAAAGCATGTTTAACACCACTTTTAACAGTAATATTAGAAGAAAGCATGTTTAATACCACCTTCACTAACACACAACAGTAATATTAGAAGAAAGCATGTTTAACATCACCTTCACTAACACTCCAGTAATATTAGAAAAAAGCATGTTTAACACCACCTTCACTAACACTTAACCTTTTTTGGGAGCCATAATAAGGGATAAATTTAATTAAGTAAAGAAAAGATTTTTTGAGATCCATAATAAGGGATAAATTTAATTAAATAAAGAAAATATCAACACTTGTTGGAACTCTACTGTACCCATGTGAGCTGGGCCAACTGTATCAATACTTGTTGGAACTTTACTGTACCCATATGAGCTAGGCGAACATCAACACTTGTTGGAACTTTACTGTACCCATATGGGCGAACTGGATTGTTGCTGGGGGCGAGGCTGTGCGCAGGGTTTTGTACGCTCCATGCGCTCGTACGCGTGTTCGTGAACCGAAGCATCGTTCGTAAAGCAAAGCAAAATTTGTTTGCAAAGGATGTTCATGAACTGAGACGTTCGTGATCCGAGGTATCACTGTATTCAAATTTTATTTAGAAATTGAAGGATTAATCTTTGTCTTGATTTCTTTTTAATTTAGCCATATTTAAACCAGATTTATTTGAGAATCCAGTCTGTTTTGATTTTATTTAATCAGATTTTGGCTGATAATATTTCAAAACAAAATAATAAAAATAAAATGATGATTTCAAAAATACTTAATAGTTATTTTAAGTATATAATAACTTAATAAGGAAAAAAATATTAAAATTTTCTGCATTTATGATAAAGACAAAAATATTGTAAGCAATTCAAACTCATGATATTTAGTATTTTTAATTGTTGTTTAATTTAAAATGAAATTTGTAATATAAACTAACTCACTGTAATATTTTTATATTTTAAAGATGTCATAAAAATCTAAATGACATCTTTTGATTGTTGATGCATTGAATACATCTGTCTTCACTGTGTTCTAGCCATTGATAGTTCTAGTGATTAGCTGTGACCATTGTTTTTAAGGAATTCATTAAATAACTTTAATTCAGAAAAGAAAACAGACAAAAGAATGATCAAAAGATTAAGGTATAATGATTCCACAAAATAGCAACTTTGACAATCATAATATTTTAATAAATCAAAAGAGAATTTTTTCAGATATAATATCAGTAGTGTTAAAATACAGTAGACCCTTGTATAATACAATGAAAAAATTGCAGCATTGCTCATATATTTCAGGCTTATATAGCACAGTAGATAAATTTGATATTTTCATATTCTAACTGCAATAAGAATAATTTGGTGTTCTGCTTAGTCTCATCTTTAATTGTCAGCATTCTGATTGTAATAAATGCAAATAACATTCATATTCTTTGATACTTGATTCATATATAATTTTGTTTGATTCATATTTCCTGCTTTATGTGAAATAGTGTTTATATCTCCTGTATTATATGGGGGTCAACTGTAATATATTTTAGAAGCTGCTATTCTAGATTTATTTGAATTGATTGGCTTGATCTTAATTTTTATGATTCATTTTAAAATATCAAATTAAAGAAAAATTTATATTACAAAACATTACTTAAAATTTCCTATAAATAATTTTCTAAATATGTTGATCTGTTTATACAATAAATGTAATTAAGAATTGTTATTTCGTGAAATTATATCAAAAAAAATATTAAATTTTAGTTCAATCAGATCTTTCTATTCCTGCCAAAATTATAAGTATAATCTAGAATATTGCATTTATGACTGTATATACAATAGTGTGTAGATTATCCAAATAAAAAATTAATTATGTAGAAAAGAATTTTTTTATAATCATTTGAAACTCAAAAAATTAATTAAAAAATTTAAATAAAAATATATATAATTTACTAAGTAATCTAAATATTTTAATAAATTTGCTTAATATGTAATAATTTAAATTTCAGATGCTTGCAAATTAGTTTTGTTAGTGTTCTATTCTAGCATTGCTTTGTGTCTTAACTGTTTAATATTGTCATCTTTTTTTTAATTTCCGAAGTTATATTCTATAAAGATAAGTAAATAACAGTTCAGTTTGTTAAACTATAATGTCAATATTTATAAGCACTAATTATTAATAAATTCATATTAATCATTTGTTAATTTCTTTAATTTGTTTTTAATTTATGAACATTGGCTTTAAACCCTTAATATGCTATGTCAACTAAAGTCAATTTTGTTTTATGGGTAATATTTATATAAAAATTAAATTTTATTAATATTGATTTTTGTATGGTACAACATTCATTATACTGGAAATTATTTTAAAATATAGACAATCCCTTACTTACTTAGATTAATTTTAGTAAGGACCCAGTTACAGAAGACTCATGTTGTAACAACAAGGTGTAGTATTCTGAATTGAATCCAGATCCTCCAAGATAGTAAGTAATTGCTTTATCATATATCTTATGTGATTATTCTTTAATATAACTATTTATGATGATAAGTCTTTGTGATCCACTAGTATTCTATAACATATGCTCCAACATGTTGTAGATTTGCTTTACATAGGGTATTGCGAATAGTCCACTTATATAAGTCAGGATAGCCTTTTTTTTCCTTAATTTCATAATTAGGATTATTAAAAGGTTAAACCCTTGATTAACATATTAACATAACTTCCAGTAACAAGAAAATAGGACCATTTGTTAAATTCATATATCCATTAAATAGTAAAATTTTTTTAATTTTTAGCCTAAAAATATTTTCACTAAGAACTGCAGTAATTATAACAATAAAAAAAACTTTACAAATTATAAGTAAGATAATAAAAGTACTATAGTATATTTATAGTACTATAATAATAATAATAATAATAATATCCTAAACTTATTTTAATTATTTTTCAAATTGAATGAACAATAAATTGTGTGTACTTAGCAATAACTATTTTCAAGAACTAGGACTGACAGACTATCTGAATAACTTTGTTATTCATGGGCTTTTCTTTTGTATAGATAATCTGTAATCTAATCTGAAAAAAATAATTTGAATTCATTATATTCTCTTATATCAAGATATTATACTATTTAGCCTCTGTCCAACTTATGTAAATTTGACTTCATGTAAATGTTTTTTGTAATTTTTTCAGATATATTGCATAAATAGCTACTGTATTTGTAATTAACAAATTTGAACAAATTAGTTTTGCATTATTAAAACTTCATATCACTTGATTTATTTATGCTTTTGTGCATTATTTGTTGATCTTAAGTATAATATTATTGGTATAATTATGTCCCATGTGGCATTGTCTCATTTTCATTTGGAAAAATATACTGTTATAATGCTGTATAGATGAAATCATTGTATTCATCAAGCCCCAAGAGTGTGAAATTCAGAATTTTTATTAAAAAATGTTTGACTTATGTAAAATTTAATTTTCATAAAGTTCTGAAAAACAGCCTTTACATAAGTCAGAAAGTGCTATATTTTTTTTTTTTTTTGTTAGTTTAAACTATAAAAAATTATTTTTATTATGGATGATAAAGTTGTGTGTGAAAGATACATTTTTAATCTGTAGTCATTAGCAGTGATGATAAAGGGTGATTTCCAAATGTTAAAAAAGAATTTTTAAAATTAATAGAGAACTCTAAGGTTTTATTTTAAAATGTAATTTTGTTAGTTTCAAAAAATAATTAAAAAGAACCTTAGTGATATATATAAATTTCATAAAACATTAATTGGCTTATTTTAAGTAGATAAATGTTTATAATTAAAAACATTTAGCAGTTCTCAAAAGAAAATATGTGCTCTGAGAAGGTATATCTCAGTTTGAGAAATATCACATGTAGGTTTTAATTCTTATACAGTAGAACCTGTATAAGACGACCACCTCCCATTCCAATCAAAATTGGTTGTTTATATTGTCGCCTTACAAAGGTTTGTTATAATTCAGCATGTTTAAATGAAACAGAATGCTTTAATAAAATAAAAAGTATATTTTTGTTACAATTTATAACACAGTTTATCATTTATTCAAAAACACAACATATTTGAAGGGATGAAGGGAATAAATAAATAAATAAATAAATAATTAGTATGGGAAAAAACTATCAATAGTACTTTGTTGCACCCCCCTTTTATTTTTTTAATTTCTACGGTAAAACAGTGTTCAACATTGTTTAATTGAGATAATAATTTTTCATCATTTTCAATTATTGATGTCAGTTTAATTCTTCAACATGTTTCTTGCAGGGTGTTTTTTGCTCTACGGTTGCCATTTCCGTTGTTCCTTCATTTAGTTAGAATTTCTTTTTGAGACAGTATTTTGTGGATCTGTTTTTCCCCACGTTAAATTTTTCTGCCAATCCTTGTTCAGAAAGATCTTTCTTACTGTCTTCAATTGTTTTTATTCGCTGTTCTAAATTCAAGGCATTAACTTTACGTTTAGCCCATGGTTTAGCCATTTCAACATCCAAATTCCAGTGATAGCATCATAAATGTATGAGATTACATTTGATTAATACGCTTGCATAGAACATACACATCCGGATCTGGTAGCTGATTGTTTTCACTTTCACTATATTATTTCGCCATAGACTTCAAGGTTATGATTTTAACGTTTTTAATACAAAATTTAATTATCATATCATAAATACAAATCTAAGGAATGTGCATAGTAAAAAGATATCACATTAAAGTAGAAATGACGACATGATTTCGTAATTCCATCACTCTACGTCATTCTTGTGATATGAATGATGGGGGAAATTCGCACTGTGCAAAATTTTTTCAATTGCAGTAGTTTAGCTTTTAAATGAAATTTAAGTTTAACAGCAAACAGTACTGATGTAAGCAATAAAGTTGGTCAATTAGTAGATGATGATAAAAAATTATGGTCGTCATAAATGGTTACACTTTATGTACAGTATAAAATTGATAGTCATAGTCGCGTTAGGAAGGTAGTCATATTATGGAGATAAAATAGTATTATTTCTATGGGAAAAAATTTGGTTCCCATAAAATCGTGGTCGTCATGTCAGGTGGTCTTCTTAGGTTGTGAACTCAGTTTTCACTGTAATTTGAGAATCTATGAATCCCCATATTTCAAATATGCTTGGTAGCATCAACTACATGTTGTTTGATTTTCCATTAATCTATAATCCCAGTAATTTGAGTTATTTTTTAAATAAGACATACATATAATCAAAAACTTAAACAAAACTACATGCTCATTCATCCAATCTACTACCTTTTTAATACTTTCCTTCTCCTTTCTCTCTTCTAGCTTATCTTGCTTACTTCTTCTACTAGACCTCTGCCTTACAAATTTAATACTGAGATGTGAGCAAGCAGAGGAGTTTTTATTCATTGAGAATCTTAAGAAGAAAATGGAGAGAGAAAAGAAATTCCAAAGAAAAAAGCACGTAAATAAATTAAAATGGATATTGAGGAAGCAAGTACCAGTGAGAAAGAAGAATAATTTGAATTTGAATGAAGTAGTTACAATAATGGACGATATACAGATACCAGCGATGGTTAGAGGAGTATTCGAGAAAGGCCCGGCATATGCAGTAAAGAATATTCCATCAATTATAGATGATATATATTCAAAACTACATGATTATGCATTATAATTTATCAATAATATAAAAGATTAATCCACAATATTAACACAAATACAAGATCAAAGTACAGTTGCTGCATGTCTGTTGAATCATTCACCATTTAAATCTACATCTGTAATAAAATTTATATAACATTTGCTATTCTGGCATTTAGTTATTTTTTTTTTTACAAAATTTTTATTCTTTTATATGTTTTTATAAATTAACATTTACAGAATTAAATACCGTATTACTTTGAATTTAAGGAAGGCACAGTAGGATTTTAAAGTTGGAGAATTGGAAAAAATGATTTTATAATAGGTATTAAAAAAGAAACATTTTTATCTAACATATATAATAAGCTACCTAATTTATTGTGAATCTTCTTTTAAAATAGCACCAGGTATCTTCTCCCAAACATGTTCTAATTCATCTTTCATCAATTCTGTTGTCATCCATGCATTCTTTTATGCTTGAATTATAATACCCTTAAGAAAATTTTTCTTGGATACAGTTTTTGTTTTAAAATAATAAAAGATGGCAATTTGTTTCCATCAGTGGTTATAAAGAGCATTATAGTAATTCATAATTTTTCATATAATTAAAATATGTCCAGATATGACGCGATTCTACAGAGCTACTATCAAACAGCAACTGGATTAAATCAGAAAAGTATGAATGGGGGACCACTGAATAAACTGTTATCAACTGTCGTAAATACTGTGTGCACACATAGAGCGTAAAGCAAAAACCCGATCATTGGGGAGTGGGACTCGGGAAGAAATAAGATGTTAAAATATTCGCTTTGAATTTAAGCTGCACCCATATTTTACGACTTAAAAATTTGAATAAAAAGTGCGGCTTAAATTCGAAGTAATATGGTATATACCTTATTTTAAAAAATTATGAAATTTTTTTTTATATTAAAATTTTATTTTAATGTAAAAAAACAACAATAAGAATTAATTTCCTTCATATTTTAAAAAATATGCTAAAAATATCTGATATAAATACTTAATCATAAATAGATTATATTGTTAAATATTTATTAAGTTATACTGATAGATCCTGCTTTTACGAGGTAATTCATTAAGAATTCAGACAAAGAATTAATTTCCCATAGAAAATGTTAAATCAAGTATTCCATTCTCAGCAATGGAATTTGATCACGATAAAATTAAGCAAATCATCAAAATCAATATTATGTGATTAAACAAAGATTTTATGTATGTGAATGAAAATATAGCCTTTAAAATCAAGCAAATTATTATAATAAAAAGAAATTATTTACAGAAATACCTCAATTATCACGATTCTCAATTTATCACAGTTTATAATTTTATACCAAAATTCCAATTATTGCCCTCCAAATTCGAATTATTGCGGCTTAGATATAGCCCATTACATATGCAATCAGAATTACATTACTCTCCAGGTAACTCTCTTTAGCACTTTGTTTTTATCTGAAGGTGCCTGCTTACTACTCACCAGTAACTGTCTGCCTTTGCCTAAAGTACATGTGGACAAAGCCAGCTTAACCCAGTAAGCAGACGATTCATAGTATCAGGGAACCAAAATTATTTTCTCAATATTATAAGGGTGCTGAGTAGATGTTACCAGGACCTCTAGAGCCAGTACTGCATGTGGATATTTATTTATTCTTATTTTTCCCTGCAATGAATGGTAAAAGTAAGAAGATGATATCAAGTCTACAACTATTAAGAAGAAATGTAGAGCTTAGAAAATTAGCACATTTAACACATTTCTTTTTTACCTCATATATAAATTTAATCAATAGATTTGAAAAATCCTTGGCAATGATTACCCATTTTACATGCATTATTTATCCTAATTATCACGGATTCGATTATTGCATTATTTTTCATGGCAACAATAACCGCAATAATCGAGGTATTCCTGTATGTCATATTGAAAAAATTTTATTTTTCATTCTTATTGATAGATAAGTAGATAAGCTACTATCTTTGGCACAATCTAGGAATAGAAGTTATTTATATATGTTGTTAAAATCAGAGGACATACCATTTTTTCTTCTTAGCCACCATTTTGAATTTTCTGATTTTGGAGCAAACAATTTCTGCTACAAAACCAATTGTATTGGTACTATATTGTGTAGCTATGTATTGGGTTTAAATACCGTTTTATGAATATTTAGAATTTATATATTGCAATTAATGTTTATACTTTTGATTGTTTTTTGATACTTCATATTTGAAAAAACTCTTAAATTGGTAACTCCTAAACCAAAAACTACTTGTAATTAAAAACATAAGTTTAAGCTGTGTCTTTAAAATTTTTAATTAAAGTTTTATATGAATGATTCAAATTATTTATCAACCAAAAACTACTTGTAATTAAAAACATAAGTTTAAGCTGTGTCTTTAAAATTTTTAATAAAAGTTTTATATGAATGATTCAAATTATTTATTGAAAAAGAGTTATAGTTGCTCATGGCATATTAAGGGAAATAAATAAATATTAAGGCAAAAATAAATATTAAATTAATTAGAAATAATTTTTTATTCCTTTACGGAAATTAATGATTATATTAATTTAAGTTTAATATATCTTTGCTTTCTTAAAATAAATCTAAATGATGTGCACTGTTTTACTAATTGCAGTAACATCCACGTAATTAACTACAGTATATATAAATAGACACATTGACAAATAAGTTTGATAGATAAAATTTATAAACACATATATCATTTACATCCTTAAATTTCCTTATTTGTACAATAAATTATATATTTGCAATTTGTAGAAATTCAACACACATGAAAAGACATGCATCCATGTATCACTGAAGCCATGTAAGTAGTGAAACCTATATTATTATTTATATAATGTTACGTATTTTTTGTAAAGTTTTTGGTCTTGTTTCATCTGAAGCATATGGATAAGTTTTAAATGTAATTTGGAAAAGTAACAATAATAATAATAGTATTTTTCTGTTTATAATCATTAATTGATACTGCTGATTACTGTGCACGTCATCTGAAGCATATGGATAAGTTTTAAATGTAATTTGGAAAAGTAACAATAATAATAATAATAATATTTTTCTGTTTATAATCATTAATTGATACTGCTGATTACTGTGCACATGATTTAGATATTTCCATTTCAATATTTGTAATTTTATATCTTAGAATTTAATGTCATTAGTGTTTAATTAAAAAAATTTTTTTTTTTATAGTGAATAGTTAGTTACCTATCTTATTACAGGTAACTCTCATATAACACAATACTTAAGTTCATATAAAATCTCCTGTAGTGCAAAATTATTATATGGGATTAGTGTTGCTGGTTCAAGTCAGCTCAATCCAAAAAGCTCAAGTTTTCTCACAAATAAATGGGAACAAAGCTCAAGCTTTTTCTTAAATAAGATCAAGCTTTGGTGTTTTAAAAATAGTTTAAATTTGTTGCCAGATGTCTATATGTCGGGTGGCCAAATTTCACGTCACTACAAGCCACATAGGAGAATCTCAAATACTCGAGAACTGCATTTTCTTTCTGGATCAATGAGAACAGCATCAGTTTTTTGGGTAATCTTAATAATGATTTCAAAAATTGTTTATTTCAGATGCATTTATTTCATATAGATACTACTTTTACAATAGATAAAACAAATTACATATATATTATTTTTTTTAACTTAAATAAGTATTTGCTTCATATTTACTATTGACTTTCATGGTAAGAAGCCACATTGAAGGTATCAAAGAGCCGCACATGGCTCGCGAGCTGCAGTTTTGCCACCCCTGCTATATGGTAAAGCAGTTGCTTACCACTTCAGAGGATCAAGTTCAATTCCTGATCCTACACTTCCAATATTTCAGGAGGGGTCCAGGTCAGCCTATTGAATCCATCCTTCAACCTTCCAGTTTAATCCAACATGAATGTTAGATAAAACTGTGATGGGCTCTAAAAGTGGCTTCTGTCATAAATATCCCTTTTGTGATATAGTGGCTTGCTTAAAGCTATCCTTAGCCTAAATCTTTTTAAATTGGTAGCATATATTGAACAACAGAAAATTATTACATGAAATTCATACATCAAAATAGATATGAAATGTTTACTGTTTATCAAATTAAGTATTGCTGTCTTATAATTTTAATAATAGGTATGGTACAACTAGATCTGTAACAAACTCCGTGACTTCATGATATCAAATTAGTTTTCCAGTATTTGCAATTAAACTATTGCAGAAATAGGAGAAAGAAAATAGCCATAGAATTCAAATGCCCTCATTTTTCAACTGTTGATAGGTGAAGATTAATCAATTTGCAATCCTTACAACTGTGAACTTACTTTACTGCCAAATATTTAGAGGTTTTTTAATTACTTTTACAATTTTATATGGAAAGTATTTTAATAATTAAGGCCTTTCTTATCAGATAGTGATATTTTAGGCATAGTTTTTATTTTACATGAATTATGAGCTTTTGACATTATTTTGACAAATTGACTTTTCACATTTTTTAATGATTTAATTTTGTTAATTGTTATTTTGCTTGGTTTTAACAATTACCCTTTTAAAGTTCTTAATTATTATTGGCTATTATATGCTAGATTTCTTTGCTTTCTACAAGTATCTATTACATACTGTTTTTTTATAAATCTTATATTTGGTGTAGTTTGTCCCAGATGAAGAGAATTGAAAGGCCAAAAACATTTCTGCTTTTGTTTTAATAAGTATGTGAAGAAATCCTACCTTAAATGCTGAGTTTTTGAAAATTTTGTAAACACATATTGTTCATTATGACCATAATTAAGTTGACCAATGATTAGTGGACTTACAAGCACAACCAGTTAATAAATTTTTATCAAAAAAGCTTAAGTACTGAGCTTCCCCTTATTAAACTTATCAGCTTGAGTTTTTGAAAACACCAGAGATTCACCATCTCTATACGAGACGAAAGTTTACCAGAAATTCTAAACTATGTTAGAATAAAATCACATTATATAAATACCTGTGTTATATGAGAGTTGCCTTTAATTTATCGTGTCTGCACTTGGATACTTGCACTAAAATGTCTTATAAATTTTTTTTACCATTTAAATTTTCGTGTGTGTGTCTAAAGAAAATTTTTATTTGATCAAATTAAAAGTAATCAATCAAACTGCTGATAATTTTCACCAATTTAAACTGTTGCTGATTAAATAAATGTATGTATTTGCTGTAAAAGTTAATTCTTGCATTGTAGCTATTATAAATATCTCAAAAAGATTTGTTACAAAAATTGATTCCAGATAAATTTAATTCATAAAATTAATAAATTATAAGTAAATAAAAACACTATTATGTTATCCATGTTAAAATCACTAATTATATATACAATAAACAAAAAAAATGCAAAATATTAACATAATGTATATGTGAAATATACATGTAAATTCTTATTTTATAAAAAAAAAAAAAAGTGAGATGCAAATTTTGATATTTTCAAACAAGCAAAGTATTTGTATTTTGAGCTATGCAAATTTAAAAATTCTATCAAATCTAGAATGATTGCCATATTTGAAAAATTCTAGCAGAGAATTAGAATAATATCAATCAACACATATTTTTGTTGTTAGCAAGATATGTTCTCTCGCACAAAATTTTATGTAACTTTTATATTGCAGAGAGAATAAAAATTTGATAATACTGCTTTATAGTGCATAATCTATGTTTATCTATGTAAATATATTATTAAACTAAATTTTATAGTGAAAAAATGTTGTGATCAAAATGATTTTATATAAATATTTATTTTAACCATAGTAAATGTTCCATTTAAATTTGTTTTGTATTTGTATGTCTTTTCTTTGCATGTTCATCAATATCAGCATTTCATATTGTAATATTTTCATTTTATTAATTTTAAAACATTAGTGTTGTAACTGTTTGGTTACTCTAATGGAATTCACTTGTACAACAATAGCATTTTATTAAAGAATTATTTTGCACTGTAAATATTTAACACATAGGAGAACAGTGCCTTTCATTGGTAACTTTATAAGAGTCCCAAAAAAAAAGTTATTTTGTGTATCATTTAAATTGTATTAAAACATTTGTTTTAAATTTTTTAAATTAAAAATTTGTACAAAACTTTTTGTTTAGAATATAAAATGTTTCCTATTTTTAAATTAATAACTGTATATTATATTTTTTCTAATTCTTTTAAATATTCTATTTAATTCAATTTATTGATAAATAAAGAAATTATATAAAGATAGTTTTATTTTTTCATTATTTCAGGATTTTTATAAGAATTTACAAAATGGTTTTATAGGAAAAAAAACAAATAACAATAAATCACTAAAAACAGAATATGATCTTGCAGATGACAATAATACCAAAAATATAAAAATTGCTTTATTGGTGGTAAGTATCATTTTTTTTTTTATTAAAATAATTTTAAAAATGCTCATGTTATTCATTATACACAACAAATACTTTTGAAGAGATCAACTTTTTAAATTTCTTCCATCTTCTAACAAGATTGTGAGAGACCTTTAAAATTAATAGTCACTGTGATACAACTTTTTTTTACAATGTATATCTCAATAATTAAACTTTATTATTATTTTAATTATTCATATTTTGTGATATAAATGCCTTTTAAATAGAACTAGGTTTTATTGTGTAATAAATAGTAATGTTTTATTAATAAAGAAATGTAGACAAATTAAACAGGATGTAGCTTATCAGTTATATTTAGAAAAATTGTAAGGTAAGTGTACCAAATATGGCCATGTTCCTAATACGGCCACCCGGTAATTTTAGCTAAAATTCAAATTATTGTTAAAAGCTAGCAACCTCTATTCGTAGTTGTTGCCATAGACGATCTGTCCCTGCTGGAAAAGTAGTTATACATGTATTTGCCTGACATAAAATTACAGAAAAACAATTTTTGTGGAGATTGTTAAATGTGCAAGGTAAGCTTTTGATTCATTACTGAAGGTGCAGTGATTGTTTACAATTAGCTACTCCATGGAATTGTAAAACACTTAACAATTGTGGGTGAAGTGAATCTCTAGTTATTGTCAACCTACATGTTTAGGTTATCTTTGTGAATTATATATTTATAAATTTTTTTGAAACATATCTTTCATGAAGTGATGCACTGGCCATATTAGGATCAGGGTGTTCCTAATATGGTCACTTACAAGAGGTATCATGTTTTCAAAACCTTTGCAATTCAAGAGTTAAATGAAACTACATTCAAGATGGCAACATGGTGAAGTAATATAATATATGTATTTTGCTCATTTTAATTTTTCCCATAACATAGTTAAAATTTTAAAATACTGTTAACGTGGCCATATTTGGTACACTTACCTTAGTAGTAGTATTTAATCACTATCATGTCACTAGATCATACATACAGTAGATTCCCAAATAAATTCTATTATCCTAGATTCCATCAGATTTCTATTGCATTTCTAGTATTTTTCTTATTAAAATATTTAACTGCAAATAAAGTGAAAATAGCATTTTAGCTTACAGAATTTGTAAAATATTGAATAAATCCAATTCTGGTTAGCTGTTATATTACAAAAATTTACAAATTAATAGAACTTAGTTTTATTTACATCAAAATATGTTAATATCACTTGTGTAATTATTTCACTAAAAGTTTTTTAAATTAATTTAGAAGAACTGAATTATTCCACACAATTAAAATTACAAATTATTGAGCAAACTGATATTAATTTTTTAATTATATATTGTATATCACAGCATTCAGGTAAAACTCAGTTATAAACTGTATTAAACAATGAGATTTTCAAATTATTTTAATATTAATTGTTTTAGGAAGAATATTATATTTAATACATAGGCATTTCTGTCATCATTGAAAAGAAGTTATAAGACCTATATAAATAATTGATATTTAATTTCATATGCAAAATCTTTCTTTTATTGTGTATTATTTTTTTATTGAAATACTAATGATACCTTCCTTAGTACCCATTAAATAATCTGCAGAAGAAGAAAGTTTTAATCAAACAACTATTTTTGTAGAATTTTTTTTTAACAGTTTATGCATTATTATTTATATCCAACAATAAACACTTTAATATGATTTCAATAAAATGTAAAAAAGATCTTTGAAAAATTTTCTATTTCAAGTAAAATATTTTTAATCTATAAAGCAATATAAACATTTATTCAATGTATCAACTGAAAATTTGATATTTTTTTTTCTATATATATCTATTAATCTCAATTTAAGGAAAACATCAAAATTTAACTATAATTTGGTACTTGGAGGTATTATTTCTGTTCTGTACCGAATCTTCTTTGATCTGAGCATACTAAAGGTGTTATCAAATTTCAAAATATCTGGAAAGAAAAACTATATATAAATATTTAGTTTTGCCAAATATTGAAAAATTATAATTAACATTTGAGCAAATAAATTTATATAAACATAAGTTTTTTTAAATCAAACTTGAAGGGAAATATCCAAATAGAACCTAAATTGCCAAATTAATGCAACTGGAAATTTTAATAATTTGACAGAATTTAAACTAATATCATAATTAATAAATACACTTAATGGTTAAACAAAAAATGGCACCATCTATGAATTAATGACTAAACTAAAATTTTTAATTAATTTATCTGAAGAAGAAAATCAGATATAAAAATTCTATCAGCATAATCCAATTTCTATGATCAAAATAGTAATTCTAGACTGACTCTTCAGATATTAATATTAATCTGGCAGGTAGCCTCAGTGGTCTATTGGTTATGATATTGGGACTGTAACACAAAAGTCCCCAGGCTGAGCAGTTTTTTTGTTCAGATTAAATTAGAATTTTAAATGAATTCATAAATTACAAGATGGTTGCTAACATTAGTTTAAATTCTCTCAAATTATTAAAATTGCCATTAAAAATATCAAAGGATTAATATGTCTGTTTAGATTCTATTTATTAGACATAAATTGGAATAATTTGTTTTATTCAATAACAATCACTTTTCAAGAACACACTCATATATAAATTGTGCAATTGTAATAAATATATTGATGTTTTTTAAATATTTTCATTTGTGTTACATGTTTGATTAGAGTCACAAGCAATTTTATAAAATTGGATATTTATTTAGCTTTGTATTTTTACATCTACATGAATTATTTCGGTACTTCCAGACATGCTAGGAACTTGAAATTTTGCATGGAAATAGAAACTAACTTAAGACTCACCAGAAAATTATCAAATTTGCAAAATACTGCTCTCCACAATGATTCAATCAAATGTCTGTGTGTATACTCTTCAATGACGTAACCAGCATTTTTTTTTGGGGTGGGCCAAGGGTGGGCCACACTGATGTGAAAGAACATTATCCCGTATGCGCTTTATTAAATCGTATTTACATAACAGAATGATTAATGATCGGTTAAGCAATTTAGCAATCATGTTCATCGAGAGAAAAATCGCAAAAGCTCTCGATTTGGACAAAGTAATCGATCGTTTTGCATCATTAAGTAAAAATCACCGCATAATTTTGTATTGAGCTGATATCAAATAAATACTTATATTTACCAGTATTTTGATACTTTATTTATTCTTTCCAGCTAATCGCATTAATTAAGTACTGCGTATAATATGCAAAGGGCGCGTTTTTTGCACCTCCTCAGACCAATTTTCTGTCCGTTTTTTACTTTTGAAAACTATTTTTGTTATTTACACCTTCCATTGTAGGTCCATCAAAGACATCGTCCTATCGAGTTACATCGTCCATGTTGAATTAAGTTAAGTAGCGGACCGCGTGGAGAGCTTGTAACGTCACAAACCGACTTAGGGCCGCATGCATAAAACTAACAGAGTTGCAGACAAGGATTAGGTAAAATGGATACGAAACTCCCATAGGATAGCATTAAACTCGTTTCTGAAGCGCCCCTAGTGTATGCAGGAAAGAACTAAACGCATCACGTATAGCCGACTTTCAGGGGTAATCCCAGTCGTCCCCCACTTTATAGCTTTTAAGCTAACCTTTAACTCCTAAATTATTATTTTTATTAATTAGCATTAATTTTTTAATAAATATATTATTTTGGAAAGGAAATAAACATTAATTAGGAATAAAATAATTTTATTAAAAAAATTTTTCTAAATACGTTTTAATACATTTTTAAAATTTAGCAAATCTACACTTGTACCTTTAAAAATATTAATTTTTAAAATGACTTTGTCGTTAATTTGTAGGAATCAGTTTTATTACACACCATAAAGCCTTTTGAACAATATTTGTTCGTCGGCCATTTCAAAATATTTGTTCGTCGGCCATATTTAAATTCTACATTCGAAGAACGCATAAGACGGCAGATGATTACAATACTATTATGCTATTATTACACATATCTTCCAGCATCTCTGGGAAATCGGAAGAATGATATTTCTGGTGTTTTCTTCTTATAATTGCTGCAAAAAGAAGCAGCACAACAGCAGTGACCACCGGACGCCATCTTTTCACAAACACTAATGCCATCTAGTGGTTGCAGGAAACGGAGTTTTAAAAATCGGCGAAGATTCGTATCCATTTTACCTAATCCTTG